>BPTQ01000001.1:286236817-286321170 GCA_019973895.1 Chrysanthemum seticuspe
AATTTTTATCATTCTGTTGGGACAGATTATACCATTTGGTAGAACTTATAGGTTTAGTCCTAATGAACCTATTTTCTTAACTCACCACAAGGATTTTTATTATCATCATTGTCATCATTTTCATCATCATTGTCATCTAGAGTACCATCCGTGCCATCACATCTCATAGACACTACTCATACACCTGACTTGCAGCTTGGGAAGCGTGCATGATTTGACACACCATTATCATTTATCACTAAGACTATAGACACTACACCATCTCATAGGTTTGAGGACTGTGAGATTTCTAGGGCTATTGCTGCTAGACCGCCTACTACTCCTACACTTGAAACACGATTTGACCATCAACAGGAACAGATAATAGGTACCTTTCAATCTTATGTAATCTTTATCCCTTATTAACTCCACGATAATCACAACCTTTGTTCATTTCATTCCTTATTCCAATTGCCTAAATTTTCAATCATTTCGCGATAATACATCACTATCTTACTAGGGGTTAGGCCAACTTTATTCTTGACCAATTAAGAGACTATTATCACTCTATGAGGTTCTCCCATGTATCCTACAAACCATTCAACAAATTTTATTTCAGGTTATTTTGCTACCATTTCACGAAATTATTTCACTTAATTTTATTTCAAGCTATTCTACACTATCTTAGAAACATTGTTTCATAAAGTTTTAAAACAAAGTTGTTTCGTTACCACCCTATCAATTGGCTTTCAGTCATTTTATCAACTATTTAATACCATCATGCGAAACGATTTTCATGTTACTCTGAAAAATCATTGAGCCATTATCTTACAAAACAAAACGTTGAATACCATCTAAAACTTCGGAGAAACATAATACCATTTCAACAAAACCAAGCATCACATCATTTGTCCTCGATTATACATAGCCTGATCACCTATGTATAATTTAGGAAGAATTATGTCATGAAAGAAACAAACATCTTTTCAAACTTCCTAAAACAATCTTCACTTAAAAGCAAAGTTTTGCAATTAGATAAATTGTTCATAAACATTTCTTTTTGTTAACACTCTATAGAAGCCTACGCCATTCATCTCTCACTCAACCGATAAGTTAGAATTTGACGAGTTACTTTTTCTTAGGAAAGGCTTCCTATACCATCTACGAGGAGGATTCCTCAATACAAGAAAACAATGAAAAGATTTCAGAACTACCAACAAGGACTAGAACTAGGTAGTAGGATGATTCAAAAACTCAACCTAAATCTTAAGACATCACAGGACAATCCGAACCACTATTTTGGACTAGAAGTCAAATTATATCATTTCAAAAGTACTAGCAAGACCGAGTTATAAGATTTAGTACAAAGCGAATACACACTAAGCAACACTATAGAGATAAACCAAGTCGTCTAACCAAGACTACAGAACATTTCATTAAACATGGCCTCAACAATATGTGAAGTTCCCTACAATGAGTTTCCCTTAAAGGAAAATTTTGTTAAGTTAAGGTTATTGATATAAACTTCCCCTGAGGCATTATGTTCTCTAGAAATTCCAAGTAACCTCACTTCCATATCAAGAGATGCAACAGGTCTGAACATATTGGACAATCAATGACTCTCCATCTACAAGTGAGATTAGAACAAACATTCTTCGACATAGTATGAGCTGATATCTATTTTCTTGCTAGCATGATAACAGTCTAAGTGATGAAATATTTTAGAAGCACTCAATATCGGAACAAATCTTGAAAATCAACCACCACACCACATCACTTAAATATTTAAGGTTTTGTGACTTGACAACATATAGCAGGGAAACACTTCGATAATCAAACAATAAACGTTTTAGTCATGGAGACTAAGCACTTTAGGCAAGTTAGACTCAAGTCATGACATCCGCTAGAACTAGAAGCGTGAGGAATCACAACTGTTACCCATAAACTATTCTTTTCAATAATGCCCTTTCCGACAGACTTGACATTTTGAAATTTGGCATGAGACACGTGGTATCAATTCCAGTTGTACCTATTATAAGCTATTCGATTCACCTTAGGCTTCTGACAATCATATCAAGATTCCCATGGAACCTACTAGGACATGAGTACCACCTATTATCCTCAGCTCAATGGTTAGAGCGAGAGAACAATTCAAACATTAGAATATATGCTCAAAGCATATGTGATTATTTCTGGAAACGATTAGGCAAATCATTCTTCATCGAACAAGTTGCTTTACAACAATAGTTATTACATGAACATATTGACTACACCATTTGAGACACTCTATGGTTGAGGTGTCAATCACTTATTTACGGGCAAAAATCAGGAAAGTCCAACTCACTAGTCAATGACTCATTCATGAAACAACAAAGTGATCGTATAGATCAAAAATCAGTTACAAGCAACAACAAATAGCTAGATAAGCTACGTCGATATACGACGCAAAATATTGGAAGTATGTTCCATAAGTCGCAAACCATTGGAATTTCAAGTGGGCAACAAATTAGGTTCAAAGTCCCATCTTCGAAAGGCGTGGTACGATTCAGAAAACATTGGACGACCCAATGCGACTCAAATATCCTCACTTTTTCACAAGTAACATCGTAGAACCTAACATGGACTGAATTCAGGGACTGAATTCCTTTTTGGTTGGGCGAATGTGACAACTCGTAATTTCAGGTCATTTTACAAACTTTAAAAGTTTCACTATTTCATCATTTATCGTAAATTACGTTTATGAGTATCAAATTCGCGTAACCTTAATGGTTTAGCTGCGAATTCATGAACATTTTATCGAGGACATTTCATATAGACTAGATTTAGTCTACATATCATCAATAACATCATTTCATATCAATATTATGCATGGGTTTGCATTTTTCATTAAACATTTATTTTCCTATTAAATAAACGCTATCGCGTAAACATTTATTTTGAAACATTGATCCGACACTTCCAAAAATATTTCTAATATATTTTTATACTCATTTTAAGACTATAAAAATTATATTATTAGTTTACCCGATGTTTTCAATTTATTTTGTATATAAATTGTTATATATTTACGACGGTTTTCGTAAATTCAACATGATAAATATTTATTCACTCAATACTTGTGAGAAATGTATTTTTATGATTTTTATGACTTCAATATATTTTATTTTGATCCGTTAAAATTTATTTTTAGCTAACGCTACCCTAAATGCTTGAATATGTACACAAGTTACCAACTATCCTTAAATATCTACACGTTCACTCTACACTTATACATTTAAATGATACAAAATATCACAAGTCTTTTATGTTTCATGTATGTCGACTCATACATAGTGACTCACAACCTTTTGAGTACAAATATCTAACACAATAATAGTTACTAGTTTTAATATATTACAACTACACATTTTTCACATATAGAAAAGGTGAAAAATTACATATACTCTCTCCATCCTTACTCCATGAACCGGCCATATCAAGAACAAAGGAGAAACCATAAATTTTTGAAGTTCAAGTAATAATCTAGCTCATGTAGTGATCTAGTATAGGTTTTGAAATAAAAACCTCATGATCTATTTAAGTGTACTTTGCTCAAAACTCTTCAATTCTTCAAGTAAGTGTTCTAATAATTTTTCATAATCTTTCATACTCCTACTTGATGTATTTTTATGTTTCTTTTAGAAAAACATGCATGAATTCCATGATCCATACCACTTTTATTGATTTTTAGTACATATAATGAGTTTTATTTATCCTATAATTACTCCTTGAAACATATCACTTTTGGTGATGTCTAGGAACCCATGACACCCTATGAAGGTGTATGGTAGGATTAGAATAGCTTCGGAGTTGTTTTGAATTGGTTAGAATAGGTTTTGCGCGAGAAAAACTCATTTCGACAACTTTATTTAGAGGTCTGATCTTATTTTCGAATTCTGGAATTCTCGACAGTAGGTAAAATTTTTTGGACTAGATATTTGGAAAATACACTTTAAAACGAAAACGTGGCCGCTTGAACGGGTTAAAATGGAGCTATAATGAAGAAGTTATGAATTTTTCAAGTTAGGCGATGAAAACTATAAAATTCTGAAAATTTCAGCATGTTACGTCTACTTTGTACGAGTCAAAAATGGGTCTTAAGCGTTATTAAATGTGTCGACTTATCAAAAATATATTAGTATATGTTAATACAAAACCGTGGATGTAAAGAACGTAGAAAACGGACTTAAAACGAAGAAATTGTGGCCAATTAAAGTTTAACGAGACTTATATTTTTAACAGCAACTTGTAAAAATATACATTCTGATATGATTTTAAATCGAGGTTTTGTCCCATTTCGGGTCCGAATTGGCTTAAGTGTAAAACACGAAAGTAGTCCGAAATGATGTTTTACAATTGACCGCGTCATTTTTAAGCTTAAAAGTGTAAAATGAGAGATTTAAGCATGGTCAAAGACGGACGATTTTTCTGAAAAAGTCCAAGTACCCATTGCTGATGAGAAATAAAATTGGTGTTTTTAAGCGTTTTCGAGTCCGTTTGAGCTTTGAAAACTTTACCAAATGCTATTGTATCACCTATAAATTATTAAGGAACGTTAGAAACCTTATAAAAATGATATTTTATAAGCACAAGGGTTTATTAAAATATAAAGGAGCGTTTGGATTGGTGTTGTTTTAGCACACGAGGCTAATCCTATGGATAGCTTGTTGTGGCTTAACGAACCGGTTTAATATTTTGAATGTGTAATTGTAATTGGGTTAAATTATGACTATCGTACTTATTTTCATAAGTATTAACACTTATATATTTTCTACTAGACCAAAGTGGTTATCGCAAGTGACCATGTTGGAAGCCATTTTTCATATCGATAGGAATCTTTTGAGAAAACGATGTCTTCTAGTAAAAGTGAGTTCGTCTAGCCTATTTTCTAAAATGTCCGACCGTTCGTCAAGCGGAGTTGTAATGAATAAAATACGGTCACTTAAACTTTGCCGAAAACCACCCTTAAACGATATTTTGGACAAAAGTACCATACTTTACCTATATTTTTCTCCGTGATCGAGACCTCTAGGATGAAAACTTAAACACTAAAACTTTGAGATTATGATACAAGCTTCCCAAAACCGTTGAGTTTGTTTCCTAACACTCGACGTACACCATTTTACGACTAGATTTTGAGGCTATTTAGTCACTTTTATGAATTGTCAAATGACATTGTTTTACGACGAAAAGTTATAATTTCATAATAAATCACTAAATGACTATCGTAGGATATCATTTCAACGTAAATAATTGTAAAGTATTTTATAATATGACGAGATGTCATAAACATATATTGCGACGATAAATTCTATTTTCGAAAACGTACAAGTGGTATAGATTACATGTGGATTTGCATGCACGACATTGTTTTATGATTTACATTAGAACATATCATTCATAATAGGTCACGGTCAGAGGTTGCGCCTCATTTCAGTATTGCCATTATATCATCTTAAACATTGCACCAGGTGAGTTTTCATAGCCCCGATTTATTCAAGTTTTTACATTATTTCAAACCTACGGGGGAGAATACATTGCACATCATTTTTATTACGATACCAAGTATATTCAAATTCATTACATTGCTTAAGTTACCGCATTGCCAGTTAAATGTCCCCATTTCATAATCATGAACCGTTAATTTCATAGAAGCGAGGGTGAGTGGATAGATCTATCGAGGGTGACACCTCCATCCGGGTTGGTGGATTCCAACTGGACGGATGCATTTCACTTCATTATCATTATTGAGTTGTTTGGCAAAACACTCTGTTGGGGCGAACATCAGTCAAGCTTCGGTGTCATGTACTTAAGCAATTGTATCATTTTTGTGACATCAGTGTCATACATAATTTATACTTGTGGTAGTCGTATTAAACATTTACATAAACTCTATGAACTCACTCAACCTTTGTGTTGACACTTTTAGCAATGTATTTTCAGGTTACTAAGGCATTCACTTCATGGCATGCATGTGGACATATCATAGAGTCGCGGTGACGACGCGTCTCACATGGGATTTATATACTTTAAAAACATCGTTTGACTTGTATCAAACTTATTTTCCGCATATGTCTAATTTCATTTGGGACCTATCTTTGTAACTCTGAATGTTTTTAATATATCAAACGATGTTCTTTTCAAACGACACTTTAGGTCGTTCAATATAACTGTGATTGTGATGCTATGACAGTCAATCCCCAGGAATTCCATTCCGCTGCAAAACAGGTAATTTGGGGGTGTGACAGAAGATAAGTCCCCAATCGGATGCTTACCAAACAATACAAAGACAAGATTGATCTCTACTAGATAGACATCAGTCAACCTCACTACAATATCACTCAATCACTCAAACTACAAAGATCAAATATGATTGATCTTTAGAACAATACTAACAACTGATATCAAAGTGTTATCAATAACAAACGAATACAAGACTGTGTGTGTAAACGAGAGAGAGTAAAAACAGATGAAGAAGATGAGTTATGAAATCCTAGAAGTGGGTAAGGTATATATAGGCTGAAGTTACATATCAACCCTCCAATTTATCTGCAATACTCAAACAGCTTCCAACTTTCACTTCCGTGTAAATGAAGTCTCCAACTTGACACAACTAGTCCCTGTACTTCTAACATTGGTGTATTAGTGCCTTATATAAATCTTGAATTAGCCATTAGGAATAGCATGCTAGCAACGTAACGCACATGAGAAAGAACTCAATTTACATATTTTAACGATATGAAGTAGTTACAATTAGTGAAGACTAACAACCAACAAAAGTAATTGATGCATAAATTTCGGCGCGAAATTGACAAATTGAGGCAAGATAAGTTAAACCATTAGCAGTTAGCTAAACAACATACTATGTCTCATATGTAATAAAAACACAGGCATGAGTATTTACCTGGTAACGCAAACCAGTAAACTTGTACTTCAAAGCATCCTTAGTTCTAATAGAAAGCTGATTAGTCCGACAACTTTCATCCACGTAAGACCCAAAATATCAGACTTATCCACTTCCACAACCTTCCCACCTCCTTGTTTCTTCCATAATACACCACTTGAATGAATTTTAAGCTGACCTGGATTCTACATTGCACACCAACAACGTTCAAGTTAGTATTAGAAAAACTGTAAATTCATCTATGTTGAAACATTTATAGAGATGCATAAAAGAAAAAAACCAAAAAAAATAAAAAAAATAAACAGAAGTACAAATAATGATATCAACAAATGGACGATGAAAATGGGTAAAATAAGTACAAATAATGTACCTGGAACACGGTTAGCCTGCTCACGACCAATATCATGACACCACCTACATAATACAAATTTCAATCAGAGTCGACTTAAGTCTATAATAATTAAGAAGTTGAATTTAACGGGAGCTACTCAGCAATTTAACCAGATGAAAAAAGAACATACCACTGTAAAAAAAGAAGAGTATTATATATTTAAACAAACCAGAATCAGGAGATTTTGTTGGTTCTGAATGCTTGTCATGTACAATTTTCATCAATATCCCGTTGAGGGAATTGCATGACATTGGGATGCCTTCTGTAACAATTAAAGCAAAACAAACTTCATTGGTACTCCAACCACAAATACAAATATAAATCTATTCATCTTTAAAGATCTATAGCAAGTTAATCACCTAGAACTGTTGGTATGTTGGTGCAGAACAATTTGGACGTTGTCATGCTGACGCTAACAGTTATGTAAAAACACATACCATGTATGAGAATTTATTAGCAAACATTGCACAACACATACTTAAATGAAACTAAGAGATCACCCGATAAGCGTACTCTTCCAGCGGGAGAAATTGGTATATGGCCCCTACAAGTTGTTTAGAAATTGGTATATGCCCCCCACAAGTTGGTTTATCGGGTAGGGTTGAGTCGGGTTTTGAGTTTTGAAGAAGTGAACCGCAGCCCGACCCGATAAGAAATCAGGTTATCGGGTTCGGGTGTTTATCGGGTCGGGTGATTCGGGTTGTCGGGTTATAAGATAAACTCTACATAAATAAATCGATATATAGATAACTTATATAGTTTTTGAACAAAATATCAATGTAAATACAAACCATAATCACTAGAAGAATGCATGCCATGGACATCATTTTGATCAATAACCTCTTGAGGAATTTCGCGACATTAGAATTCATTTTGCAAACAATTAAAACCAAAGAAACTTCATCGGTACTCCCACTACGTAGTACGTAGATACACCAGTTTACATGAAGTAATTTGATCATTAAACAGACACATAAGAAATCAATCACCTAGCACTCCTTGAGTTTGGTTGCACGAGTGTCTGGACATTGTTACGTTCACGCTGAAAATCGTGTTAAAACACATCATCTATGAGAATTTGAAAGAGAAGATTCCATAAGACATCATTTACAAAAACTCGATTACCTCAACAACATACTCTTCAGGTGAGAAATTAGCCATTGAATGGACCCCACGAATCGTCTAGTAATGTATTTGTCTCTATATAAACGAATGAAATCAGAACAAATAAGCATTTAAAAAGGAGAGAAATCATAATAATATTGTTAATACAAATAAACCGTAAAAACGTTTATTAATATTTTGCGATCTCTTTGTGTTTTGTTGATAACAAATATAATGTTGTCTTGAGTTTAATTATAAGGATACATGTTATTTTTGTAAAGCATTTACATATAGCCATTTAAATACAAAAATGTAGTAATTAAGCTTTTGTTGTAATAGTTTATTAGGATGGGTAAAAACCATAACCCATGGATCTTAACCCATACCCAAGAAGACTAGATACAATGTATACTTAGATACATTGAATCTAAAGAAAACCCATGGACCAACCCAAAACCCATGAACCATAACCAAAAAACCCATGGGCAAAGAGGAGCGTTCCACGGATCCCTAGGTTTTCACTAGACGGATCCCAAGTGGAACGGATCTGTGGGATCCGGGGAACAGTGAGGAATTTTGCCTATAAATAGAGAGCCATTTCTTCATTCTAACTCACCCCTCTTCTTACTAAATCTCTCATACACTCTCATTCTCTTCTAACATATAGATCACTTGATCTAGAGAGTTGTTCTTCTTTCTTTCTATTTGTGATCCTCATATAGGTCCTTCTCTAAGGCGAGATCACGAGCATTCTACAAGTCATCCAAGCAAGGGGTCCTTGATTGATTTGTCACTCCGCAAGATTTCTGTTGCGAAGATCTTGTATTTGATATTTCACATATTTGTTGTGTAATAGTTGTGTTGGTTTGGTCCACCGTGTTACGGACTCGGTATCTAGCTTTGTACCGGAAAAAATGTAAGCAACGTTGTGAAGGCTTCTCCGCCAAGTGAAGGAGTTTGTTGACATAGTGCTTGAACTCTCGAGTAGGTGACTCGGGGAGTGGAGTAGGGCAAGGAAGGTGTCCTTGTAGCCGAACCACTATAAATCGGTTGTGTCTTTTCTATCCCTTAACTTTATTTATTTGCTTGCATTATCATTAGATCTATACGTTCTCAACATCCATACGATTTCACATAATATCGAATCTAAATTTTTTGAAATCAACTTAAAATCGGCAAAACTATTCAACCCCCCTTCTAGTTTTCCACAATTGGCATCAAGAGCTAAGTTTATAAAAGTTTTAAAATAAATTTGTATTTTAAAAACTTTTCGATCACTATGGGTTCTAAAAATTATAAGGAAGGGCAATCTATGCAACGACCACCACTACTTGAAACTAATGGTTTTATATATTGGAAAAATAGATTCGAAACATATGTGAAGTCTAAAGATATTGATCTTTGGTACATTATTGTTGAAGGTGATTTTGAGGCTACCTCAAATGATGATAAAGGAAATTTAGTTCACATACCTCATGATAAACTAAACGATGAAATGAAGAAAAAGCTTTCTAAAAATAGTGAAGCAAAAATGGTTTTAAATAATGCTTTACCGAAAAAGGAATTCGAAAGAATTTCTATGCTTAAAACCTCTAAAGAAATTTGGAATTCTTTAGTTGTAACTCATCAAGGCAACCAACAAGTTAAAAATAATAAAATTGATTTATTTGTTCAACAATATGAACAATTTTCAATATCAGACGAGGAAACTATAGATCATTCATTTGCTAACTTTAATACTATTATTACATCTTTACAAGCACTTGATGAATCTTTCTCTAGCCATAACCATGTTAGGAGATATCTAAGGGCACTTCCATCAAAGTGGAGATCCAAGGTGACGGCGATCGAAGAGTCAAAAGATTTGACAATCCTCACCCTCGATGAACTCATAGGCAACCTAAAAGTCTACGAGCTTGTCCTTGCTAAAGATTCCGAAGCCTCAAAGGTGAAAGAGAAACACAAATCTCTTGCCCTTAAAGCCAAAAAGGCTTCGAGCGATGAGGAGAACTCATCTTCGAGTAGTGACGACGAAGAATACGCTATGGCGGTAAGGGACTTTAAAAAATTCTTTGGAAGAAAGGGAAGATACGTCAAACAACCGTACGACGACAAGAAAGGCTTTCGGAAAAGCAAAGAGGACGAGAAGCCAAAGGATGATCGTACTTGCTTTAAATGTGGGGACCCAAACCACTTTATTAGTAAGTGTCCCAAACGGGATGATCAAAAGGCGTTCGTGAGCGGAACATGGGAAATGAGCGATGAATAGGACGAAGAAATTTGTCTCATGGCAAATGACGAGGTATGTCACGAATATTATAGTAGCTCATCACTTGATGACGACTCATTGCATAATGAATATGATAAACTATGCAATATTAGCTTAAAACTAGTTAACAAAAACAAGTTTTTAAAGAGTCAAAATCAACGTTTAGATAAAGAAGTCATAGAATTAAAAGCAAAACTAAAACGTTTAGAGAAGGGTAAAATAGCAAGTGGTGAATGTGAACTTTGCGTTCAACTTCAAACACTAGTGGATCACTTAGATTCTAAAATTGCTAGAATGAGCACGAACACTTTAGATACAATACTCGATGGCGTTAAAACTGGTAACAATCAAAAGGGTCTAGGCAGTCAACAACTTGATCCATCAACTAGTGAAAGTAAAGAAACAAAATTTGTTAAGGAACTAGAAAAACCAGCCACTGTTGTGGCGGATCCCACGGATCCTCTAAAAAAGGAACTGGCTAGTGTATAGAAAGGGATCCGTGGATCTGCTGTAGCAAACAGTAGCAATAACGTAGCTTCTTCATCTAGAACTGAGTTTGTCATAGTTAATAGGAAGAAACCAAATCATATCACCACTAGACAACCACCTCCAAAATATAACCCTACTTTTGCAAGAAACAAAGCTCCATCCTTTTCAAAACCTAATTCATTTAGCAGACCTAATAACATTTAGCCGAAAAGTAACCATCAAATGGGATGGAATCCAAACATGCAAAACGGTTTTCATTTTCAAAACTTTGCTCCATGGAATGCATACTCATCTTATCCATACATGTCTAACATGAATGGAATGTTTAACACTAATGGACCGATGAACAAATGGGGACCAAACTTTTGAGTTTATTATTGTTTTAGGTGTGCTTAAAGGTCGACCTAGACCCCGATGAATGGGTCAAGGATAGCGGGTGCACGAGGTACATGACCGGCAATAGGGATCTATTCTCCACATATGAATCCTTTAATGGAGGTAATGTGGTGTTTGGAAATAGCAAAAGTAGAATCATCGGTAAAGGTACGATTTCTAACAAATCTCTAACCATTAACGATGTGTGTCACGTAGAAAACCTAAACTTTAACCTCTTAAGTATAGGACAAATATGTGACAAAAAGTGCAATGTACTTTTTACTGAAACCGGTAGTAAGATACTTAAAAATGACATAACCATAGGAAGAGGAATTAGGAAACATGGAGTCTATGTCATTAAAATCGGTAATGAACCTAAAGACAAACTATGTCTTACCTCTATGGATGATACTTCGACCTTATGGCATCGAAGATTGGGTTACGCCAACATGCGACTTCTTCAATCGCTATCATCCAAAGATCTAGTAAGAGACCTACCTAAGTTAAAATATGAACATCATTTTTGTGATGCTTGTAATGTAGGAAAACAAGCTCATTCAAGTCATAAAGCTAAAAACATGGTGTCCACAACTAGGTGTCTAGAATTACTACATATGGATTTATTTGGTCCATCCGCTATCCAAAGTTATGGAGGCAACTACTACACTTTGGTAATAGTGGATGACTACTCTAGGTATACATGGACAAAATTTTTAAACAACAAAACGGAAACCTTTAACTATTTTGAAATATTAAGCAAAAAGATCCAAAGACAACTAGGAAGTCCCATAGTGTCTATTAGGACGGATCATGGTAGGGAATTCGATAATGAAGTGCAATTCGGAGATTTTTGTGACGCTAATGGTATTACTCACAACTTCTCGGCTCCACGCACTCCACAATCGAATGGGGTAGTAGAAAGAAAGAATAGGACTCTACAAGAAATGAGTCGAACCATGCTTATTGAACAATCCATACCTCAAAAGTTTTGGTGTAATACCGTTGATACTTCAACGTATATACTCAATCGAGTCTTAATTAGACCAATCTTAGGAAAAACTCCATATGAGTTACTTCGAGGCAAAAAGCCTACGTTAAATCATTTTAGAGTCTTTGGTAGTAAATGTTTTATTCTTAATACTAAAGATTACCTTACAAAATTTGATCCTAAATCAACCGAAGGTATCTTTTTAGGTTACTCGCCAAATAGCAAAGCTTACGTCATATTAAACAAAGAAACAATGAAGGTAGAAGAGTCATTAAATATAAAATTTGATGAAAGTCCACCCAAACCCTCTCCACCTCTTGTCGATGACGAGATTATAGAAACTGAAGCTATAGTAATAAAGAAAAAGATAAGTGAAGAAGAAGAACCTCTAAGTGATGAAATAATAAACATTAAAGAGTCCAAAGATCACCCCGTAGATAAAGTCATAGGAAAACTAAACGAACAAACATTAAGATCTCAAGTTCAAAACCAAAGTAGCTTGTTTTGTTTCGTTTCAACCTTAGAACCTAAGAATACACAAGAAGCCATAAAAGATGAAAGTTGGGTAATGGCTATGCAAGAAGAACTAAATCAATTTGTTTCTAATGATGTTTGGACACTTGTCCCTCCACCTAGTAATCAAACCATAATAGGAACCAAATGGGTTTATAAAAACAAATTAGATGCAAACGGAATAGTGTCTAGGAACAAGGCTAGACTCGTTGCTCAAGGGTATAACCAACAAGAGGGAATAGACTTTGATGAGACCTACGCCCTCGTGGCTAGATTAGAGTATATAAGAATACTTCTTGCGTATGCTTGTGCTAATGATCTAAAGCTTTATCAAATGGATGTCAAAAGCGCTTTTTTAAATGGTTTCATAAATGAAGAAGTATATGTAGCTCAACCTCCAGGCTTCATTGATTTTGAAAATCCCAAACATGTGTATAAATTAAAGAAAGCCCTTTACGGTCTTAAACAAGCTCCAAAAGCTTGGTAAGATAGACTCAAGTCATTTCTAGTTAAACACAACTACACCATGGGGTTAGTTGACAACACACTTTTTACTAAGAAAAGAGAGTCACATATAATCATAGTACAAATATATGTAGATGATATTATATTCGGATCCACTTGTCAAGACATGTGTGATGATTTTTCTAAAATCATGAATGACGAGTTCGAGATGAGTATGATGGGAGAACTTAGTTTCTTTCTTGGTCTACATATATAACAAGTAGAAGATGGTATCTTCTTCAATCAATCTAAATACACCAAGGAGATGTTAAAGAAATTCGGTCTAGAAGAGTCAAAACCAATTAGGACTCCAATGTCATCCGACACCAAACTCACAAAAGATGAAGACGGAGAATCCGTAGATAATACTAAATATCGTGGCATGATAGGTAGCCTTCTCTACCTCACGGCAAGTAGGCCGGATATCATGTTTAGTGTTTCCTTATGTTCTAGGTTTCAAGAAGACCCTAAAACATCACACCTAGAAGCCGTAAAAAGGATATTTAGATATATTAAGGGTACAACACAATTAGGACTATGGTATCCTAAGGGCACGGGAGTAGAAATAATTGTATATGCAGATTCTGACCATGCAGGTGATTACGTTGATAGAAAAAGTACAAGTGGGGTATGTACTTTTATGGGATGTTGTTTAACATCTTGGTTTTCTAAGAAACAAACGGCACTTGCAATTTCAACAACCGAAGCCGAGTACGTCTCCGCTGGCAAAGCATGCCAACAAGCACTATGGATGAAACAAGCGTTAGTAGACTACGACATTCATCTAAGCGACATAGCCATCCTATGTGACAACAAAGGTGCCATCAACTTAAGCAAGAATCCGGTATTGCATTCTCGCACAAAACATATAGAGATTCGTCACCACTTCTTAAGAGACAATGTTCAAAAGGGGAACATTTCAATTGAGAAGGTAGCATCCGAAGACAACATAGCCGACGTCCTCACCAAACCGTTGAAACGGGAACAATTCAACCTACTTCGTCTTGGTCTTGGTCTAATGGAACAAACGTCGTAACTTATTTGACTCTACAAGGTATGTAAACACTAGCCTTCTTCTTTCTGAGTCTAGGATCTCTATTTCACGCACAACTCACAAACAATACGGGAATTTTCAAAACCCAAGATAAGTTTTCCACTTATAGTTTCTATTTTATTTTTCTTTGGTTGCAAACACATAACTACATACACATTTTTAAAGAAAATCTCTTTTCAAAATGTTTTCCAAAAAAAATTATACCTTCCCATATCAATTTCACAAAAGCAATTTCTCACGTCTAGGACAAATCGCTTTTTCATTATTAATACAAAGTAAAAACCCGTTTTCATTGCATCTCATGTCTTTTGAATGCTAAAGGGGACACATAACTAATATGTGTTTTCGGGTACATTCATTTAAGCAACAATGAATTAAGGAGCATTGATAACACAAAATTACGTACTCATGTACTAAATATGTGTTTTCGGGTTATCTCAATAGGATGTTTTTATATCTCTAGTTTATTTTCTATTTCTTTTTAGGGGTCGAGATAACCGCAACTCCAAATAGTTTGCATATAGGCACACAATAGGCAAAAATGTTTCCAAATGGAAAATTGTGTGCTGCCTGAATCACCAGACCCACGGATCCCAGCCTTCATGCTGGACGGATCCCTCAAGGGAAGGATCCGTGGGAACCGTGGAACAGAAGCTGATTTTACCTTCTTATTTTTTCACTTTGGATAAAAAAATCCACATTTGTTTCATTTTTAGGAGTATGCTCTTTAATGCTTGTGTTCTCATGATCACATGCCTTGAATTCATATCTAATCATTAGATTTTAATCCACATTTTGGGTCAAGCATTCATTACAATGCTTTGTTTTTCTCTATATATAGAACTCCCAAAATGCTTGCATAATCCATCTCATCCTCACATACACAATACACCATGCCATCCAAAAACCCTTTAGATGAATCACCAAGTACAAACAATCATCTTCATGATACCCAAACCTTTGTACTACCACCATCCAAAATACCATAATCCAACTCTAGGATATCCACACGGATTAGTATCCGATCTTGTTGTTTAGCAAAACCAACCTCAAATGATTCATCCTCAACAAATAACTCACCACAAGATGCTTCCATTATAGCACCTCCCTCATCACCAACAAGTACACCAACTTCATCACCACCTAAAATCACTCTTTTGTAACTCCTTAAGAATCCAACAAGATCTACCCAACCTAAAGAAAAAGAAATAGTCTTTTCAACACCCCCCACATCACCAAATACTATTTTTTAAGATCTTGAAACATCACCACCATTAGCTCCCATCACATTACAAGAACATCTAGGTTCTTTCCCACCACCATTTACAAACATTCCGGATATTGATCCATATTTTCCTATTTTTCCACCACAACTTCCGCATAACTCAAATCAAAACAACCCGGAAAACTTCCGCACTCATTATCCACATCATTTACATTGTGAACATTGCCAATCCACTAGGGAAATTGCAATAGAAGTTATGGAAGAAATGCGTTTCATACTCAACCTCATCCTTGATCGCATCAATACAATTACTCATCAAAACCTCCATCCTTAACCATATGCAAGCATGGAAGGAATCACTACTAATATTTTCTACTTCTAGTATTATTTTTCTTTTGAAGACATTTTCAAGAACAAGTCTTGTTCTTATTTTTACATGCTTGTAAGTGGCATAAATACCACTACAATTTGTCGTTTTATTACAGGGCCTTGTTTACATACCTTGGCTCCCAATCTTGATTCTCGGCAACCAAGATTATTTAAGCATGTTACTAACCTTTCTTTTTGTAGGATTTTTATTTTTCTTCACTTGACGCCCCAAACAAGGGGGAGCTACCGTCAAGGGGGAGTAAGAAATACGTAGACTACTTTTTCCTCCAAGGGTTAACTTTTTGTTTCGACAAAAAGGGGGAGAAGAATTAAAACTTAGGGGCTTTCAAAACTTACATCTATTCTTAAGTTTTACTCATCATAACATTATGTTTTGTCATCAACAAAAAGGGGGAGATTGTTAATACAAATAAACCGTAAAAACGTTTATTAATATTTTGCGATCTCTTTGTGTTTTGTTGATAACAAATATAATGTTGTCTTAAGTTTAATTATAAGGATACATGTTATTTTTGTAAAGCATTTACATATAGCCATTTAAATACAAAAATGTAGTAATTAAGCTTTTGTTGTAATAGTTTATTAGGATGGGTAAAAACATAACCCATGGACCATAACCCATGGATCTTAACCCATACCCAAGAAGACTAGATACAATGTATACTTAGATACATTGAATCTAAAGAAAACCCATGGACCAACCCTTAACCCATGACCCATAACCAAAAAACCCATGGGCAAAGAGGAGCGTTCCACGGATCCCTAGGTTTTCACTAGACGGATCCCAAGTGGAAGGGATCTGTGGGATCCGGGGAACAGTGAGGAATTTTGCCTATAAATAGAGAGTCATATCTTCATTCTAACTCACCCCTCTTCTTACTAAATCTCTCATACACTCTCATTCTCTTCTAACATATAGATCACTTGATCTAGAGAGTTGTTCTTCTTTCTTTCTATTTGTGATCCTCATATAGGTCCTTCTCTGAGGCGAGATCACGAGCATTCTACAAGTCATCCAAGCAAGGGATCCTTGATTGATTTGTCACTCCCCAAGATTTCTGTAGCGAAGATCTTGTATTTGATATTTCACATATTTGTTGTGTAATAGTTGTGTTGGTTTGGTCCACCGTGTTACGGACTCGGTATCTAGCTTTGTACCAGAAAAAGTGTAAGCAACGTTGTGAAGGCTTCTCCGCCAATTGAAGGAGTTTGTTGACATAGTGCTTGAACTCTCGAATTGGTAACTCGGGGAGTGGAGTAGGGCAAGGAAGGTGTCCTTGTAGCCGAACCACTATAAATCGGTTGTGTTTTTTCTATCCCTTAACTTTATTTATTTGCTTGCATTATCATTAGATCTATACGTTCTCAACATCCATACGATTTCACATAATATCGAATCTAAAGTTTTTGAAATCAACTTAAAATCGGCAAAACTATTCAACCCCCCCTTCTAGTTTTCCACAAATATTATTAGAGTTTCTTGGTTAATTTGAAACATAACATAGTAATACAGCTAAAACATTAATCAGTGAAAAATAACATAACCAAATGTTTCTGGTACTTTATTGTTCCAATGCAATCTCCTAAAACATGAAACAAGATAAGTATTTGATCGTGTAAACGAGACATACCACTGTTGTGTGGACCCATGATAGCAACAATAACATAAGAAAGTCCACATTCTGCAAGTTTGACTTTTTTAATAAAACTATCAAGTCCGACTCCATTAAAAGTCCCATCTCCTTCTATTAGGTGAGTCGAGCAATATTCCGCTTCTTTATCTGCAATAAAAAAATCATGCACACAATTACAAACTAATAGTCCAACCGTCTCTCGTATCCAAACACCTCAACACAAACCTCCCTAGCATAGAACCTTCAATTCCACTCATCCACTTCAACTAATTTCAATTAAAAAACCCACACGTTCACAAAAGCCAACGAAGGAGACACTACGGTTTTCAGTTAGCATTAGCAATCACATTATTCGCGACCAGGATACCACTTAAAATAGCTACACTAGTTACAAACTTAAGCGTCACTACACTTTTAACCGATTTCAGTCCAATCAGATCCCTAACCACTTTAACTGATGTAAATTCAAGCACACAAGCTCACAAAATCTAAACCTTACCATTTAAAGTCCCTAACCTTCAAAGTATAAAGCACAACAACTCGAGAAGCATAACTTTTTATTACTAGTCGTAACTATACAAACTACTAACTATAAATTTTGCTTTCAATAGACCTTATTCCACAAACACTTGATCTATCAAATCTAACAACAAACATAACAGCTTTAAGCTTTAAGTCAATAATCATATTATTCAATCAAATTTCAACTTTAACTAAAATCAGCGAATCACAAGCAACTCAAATGAATCAATAACCTAAAAGTGAGGGTTTAAACATAACAACATGTCACACCCTCGCCGGAGGCGGAAACACGAGGTGTAACGGAAGGGAACATAAGCACAAGATAATAGAACATACCAACGTTAATATTTAAAAGAAAGAGTACACCATTACAATACCAGTTTAGCCGTCATCGGCAAATATATTACAAAGTTTAGTTCCCAAAATATTGCGTTCTATTACATAATGATTTGTAGTGACAAGTGAAAACTTCATTATGCAAGACCTGGTAGAAAAAGCTTACTAACGATCACCTGAAATGCATGAGAGAAAAACGGGTCAACTATGAAAATAGTTGGTGAGTAAACACGTTTAGCAAAATAAGAAAACTCGTAAGAAATATTCAAAGCTTTCGGTCGACGAAAAATGGTCCACAAAGCAAAGGCATTGTAAATCCACTCAGTTCCAAGTTCCGCCCATACAAAACTTGCAACCTGTGTGTTCACAACCCACTGCCAAAAGTAGTATGTCTAATAGTCAAGTATAAGCGGTCATAATAGTTCACAATATAGTACCACGAATATAATAATTCAGGGATGCTCCGAACATGGGAGACTTTGCACTGCTCCAACAAGGGAGACTCCTTTGTCACTCGACCACCTAGGCGAGAATTATTGAGAACGCTCCACCAATAAGGCGAGACTTTGCACACTCCACCGATAAGGCGAGATTTATTGGGAACGCTCCACCAATAAGGCGAGACTTTATAGTGATGCTCCGAACATGGGAGACTTTGGGACCAGGTCATAACATGTACGGTTCAATAAGTTCAAACAATTAATAAGTTCGTAATTAAGTTCAAGGATTTGATTCAAGTTCAAAAGTTCAAGCCAAAAGAGTTCACAAAAGTAGGAATCAATTTAGTTCAAGTATGGTTCATGCATTTCGCCCCAAAATATATTGAAAACGGTAAAAAGGGGATGTGATTACTCACTTGGTAAACTGGTGTGATGACAAAAGTGGGTACACTGAGGTATAATGTGATGCGTCAACCGGGACCTATTACGAATGATATGATATGTCATGAGTTGCAATGTAATGTTATGCATGCACTTCGTATGTTATTTATACCATTTGCGAGTTTTGAAAATATTACTTTTCGTCGAAAAATACTCTTTTGACGTCTTGACCATTCAAAAATCACTTTACAAGTTTTTACGTCAAAATGTCATCCTACAATGGTTTTATAATGATTTATGGTGAAATTATCACTTTTCGTCGCAAAACAATGTCGTCGGAATTTTCATGAAATTAACAAAAATGGCTCCGAAAAACTAGTCGTAAAATGGTGTATGTCGATCGTTAGAGAACAAACTCGACGGTTTTGGAAAGTTTGTATCGAAATCTAGAAGTTTCAGTTCAGGAGTTTTCGTCCAAAAGGTCTCGAACATAAAGATAATAAGGGTTAAAGATAGTGATTTTGGCTAATTGTTGTGCAGAAAAATGAGTTTCGGCCAAGTTTGAACATCCGTAATTAATTTACTACAACTCCGCTATACAAACGGCTTGTCGTTTTGAAAAATATGCCCGGTGAACTTGATTTTACTAGAAGATATTTCGTTCCAAAAAGTTTCACAACCTCGTTAAAAACAGCCCTCAACATGGACGTTACAGCTACCGTAACACTTGTATCGTAAAAATAATATAGTTTTTCAGAAAATAATAGTTACGGCAAGTTTTATGAAAACGTGCACATCTTTGTCGTTTCAAATCCGTTTTCTACGTATAATACGTCCTTAGCTTCGTATCGAAGTAAACTAATATGTTTTTGATAAGTCGAAATAATTTGTGAAGCTTAAGGCTCGTTTTTGACCCGAACAAACTAAAAATATGTTGCTGAAATTTCAGGAAACTATATTTTTCGTCGTTAAACTTGTAAAATTCATAACTTCTTCGTTATAACTCCGTTTTTATCCGTTCAAAAGGCCACGGATTCGTTTTAAAGTATATTTTCTAAATATCAAGGCCAAAATGTCGTGCTTACTGTCGGTTTTTCCAGAAAAATGAAACAAGGACAGAACCTATTCTATACGTATTGAAAATAGTTTTTCTCGGACAAAACCTATTCTAATCCCTTCAAATCAACTCCAAAACTAATCTAATCCTACCATACACCTTCTTAGGGTGTCATGGGTTCCTAATCATCATCAAGACCAAAGTATACCAAGGGGATAATTATAGGATGACTTTATATATATATATATCTAAAAATCATGTAAAATGGTATAAACAACACAAATCATGCATGCTTGCACCAAAAATGAAGAGATACATATGAAATGATAAGGAAACATGAAAAATGAAAGAAACATGCTTACTAGTTAATATGATGAGGTGCAAAGAACAAGGTTTAGCCTAAACACTCTTGGTTTTTTATTTCAAAACCTAAATAAAGAGTGTAACTAGATTGTTATTAACTTGAAGTTGAGAAAAGTTTGATGATCTCTCTAACACCCCTAGGGAGGCCGGTTTTATCAAGAGAGAAAGGAGAGAAAGAAATTTTTACTTGAACTTGAATGATTGAATGAATGAAGAAAATGTTGGAGTGTAAGTACATATAATCAAGTAAGAAAAAAATGGCCAAGCAATAAATGCTTTCACCTTTCCCCCCCCCCCCTATGGCCGGTTTCTATGGATCTTGTTTCTCAATTATATATTTTTTTTTTCTTTTTATAATTATTGCATATATACTTGTATAATTTGTAAGAAACATGTAAGTAAATGTATGTAGTTAATAATACTTGTAAGGTAAATGGTAACTTATTGGTACAAGTAAATTTTTAATAGATCAAAATAGAGTATAATGATTTTATAAAAATTGTAAAAATACATTCCTTGTGAAATTTGAGTGATAAAATAATTATCGAGTAGTTTTAAGAAAAGTGTCGTAATAATATAAATTCAACGATTTATATACGAAATAAATTTAAAACACTAGGTAAAGTCAAAATATAGTTTTTATAAACTAAATGTAAGTTTAAAAATATATCGGGATCATTTTTGAAAGTAACGGATTAAATATTCAAAATAATAACTCACGCGATAACGTTTATTAAATATAAAAATTACGTGTTAAATGTGAAATGAAATGCCATGAATGAATTAATATGATGCATATTTAATTTAAGAAATGACCGGAATTTGAGAATTGTGACATTCTTCCCACGTCAGCGGAATCATGTCCTCATGATTCGATTAACGATACTATGGTCCGAACCTCGACAAGAGTTCTAAAAGTTCATGCTCGTACGAACAGTCTAAATGATCATATCAATGCCCATGCGTACAGGTTCCCCATTCAACTAAGTACGTGCCCGTGATTAGATTGGATAGGGTAAACTTACCCAATATCGAACGTAGCTCTCAAAAGACCTTTAGGTAGTCGATTCTAATTTAATCCCACAACTCATCAAACAAGAACTGTCATGAGATTAAACTAAACCGACTTGAGTAAACTTGTCTCTTAGCTTGATTTTCGCAACTCATCAAACAAGAACTGTCACTAGATCAAGCTAGGAAACAAGTTGTTAGAAAGATAGGAATCAACATCCTTGAATGAAGTCTTTTGAAAGATTCGCTCGATATTGGATTTGCTTACACAAATCAAATCAAATCAACAAAATATATAACAACTAAGGTCGATATCAATAGGTCTCAAATTAATCAATGACGTGAACGTGGTAAAGATTGGAAGGAAGCTATGCACTCAAAATTATGTCGTACAGAAATAAGGTAGTTGTTCAAAGGAATGTACCCGTTACGCGTTGCGGGCTTCCTCGGTACCCAGATAGAATGCTCGACCACGTGCGGGAGGAATTTCAATGTTCTGATCTTGTGGGCCTTCTATTGCCAACGCTAGGTTTGGACGATTACCTCCTTGATTGGGAGTTCTTTTCAGCTTTGGACAAGTATTGCGAAGGTGATCTAGACTTCCACACTCGTAACATGCTTTTCTCTGTCCTTGATTTCCAGTTTTGTTTGAGCAATTTTTCGCGAAGTGGCCCGTCTGTCCACATTTGCCGCACCTTGGGCAGTCTCCTAAGTGATGATAATTACATCGAGTGCACAAAGGATGTGGACCTGCATATCCTTTGCGCTCCTGGGTGGTCGCCCCATAGTTCTGGGTTATTCGCTGCCTCTTGTTTTGCTGATTCTGGTCTCGGTTTCCCTGGTGATCCTCCTGTCGCTTTCGTCCCTTGTCGTTTGCTTTTGTTAGTTCTCCAAACCTGATCACATCATTTGTCAAGCGATACGCCATACTCACAGCGGCTTGCAGAGTGGTTGGTTTCGACGAAGTGACATCCCTCCTAATTTCTGGTATCAATCCCCATATATACCGGTCAATCAACTTCTCCACAGTGGAAACCATGTGAGGAACCATCCTAGTTAACTCGTGGAACCGGATCGTGTACTTGTCGATCTCTACTCCTACCATCAAGTGGTTCCAAAATTCTTCTTCCAGTTTCTGCACTTCATCTTTTCTGCAGTACTCATCAGTTAGTAGTTTCTTGAATGCTTCCCAAGATAATGCATTTGCAGCCCCTCTTCCTCTGATCTGTAGTTGGTTGTTCCACCAGGTCAATGCTCGACCCTGTAGTAGACCAGCAGAGAACTCAACCTTGTTTCCTTCAGCACATTTCGTGATACTAAGCTTCGACTCAACATTCTCGAACCAGGTTAGCAGTCCAATGGCACCCTCAGTACCATGAAATTCCATTGGCTTACATGTCATGAAAGTTTTGTAGCTGCATCCTTGACCAGCGTTTGAAGTACCTTCTCCGGCGTTGGTTCTTCTAGCATCGAGATGTGTTATAATTTGAGTGAGTAGATCCGCTATTCCAGTAGCGTTGTTGTCTGGATTGTCATTGTTGTTTGGGTTGCCGTTGTTGTTGCCTCCTGAGCGTGTGTTTCTTGCAGCCATGATCCTACAGTGGACCAAAACATCGGGTTGAGTAAACGACATTCGAACGAAGTCAGATGAGGTGCAGAACGGTGGTAATGTGTTATAGTGATCGAAACATGACAGGAACAGAGACATGCTATGTCTAACAAGTCGAAAGATGGAAAAGAGAAGATATGAACGAGGTACGGTAATGTAGACGTGAACGTAAAAACATGCCATGCATACCCACCCGACCAATGCAACTTCAGGTGACCAGACTTTAAAGACTCGACTAAACATGATTTAAAACTACCACTCTTATCATTGCATGGTTCTTCATAAATTAGACATAGTTGATCAGGCTATGTATAATTTATGAGTAACAATGCAACGATAGGACTAATTGACTCGAATGGTGTTCAATGTTTAATAAAATAATATACAAAAAAAAATTATTTCGGTTATAGCTGTGATTTTTATTTTTGAAAAATCGGCATTCTCTATAACCTTTGGCTCTGGTACCAATCTGTCACACCCTCGCCGGAGGCGGAAACACGAGGTGTAACGGAAGGGAACATAAGCACAAGATAATAGAACATACCAACGTTAATATTTAAAAGAAAGAGTACACCATTACAATACCAGTTTAGCCGTCATCGGCAAATATATTACAAAGTTTAGTTCCCAAAATATTGCGTTCTATTACATAATGATTTGTAGTGACAAGTGAAAACTTCATTATGCAAGACCTGGTAGAAAAAGCTTACTAACGATCACCTGAAATGCATGAGAGAAAAACGGGTCAACTATGAAAATAGTTGGTGAGTAAACACGTTTAGCAAAATAAGAAAACTCGTAAGAAATATTCAAAGCTTTCGGTCGACGAAAAATGGTCCACAAAGCAAAGGCATTGTAAATCCACTCAGTTCCAAGTTCCGCCCATACAAAACTTGCAACCTGTGTGTTCACAACCCACTGCCAAAAGTAGTATGTCTAATAGTCAAGTATAAGCGGTCATAATAGTTCACAATATAGTACCACGAATATAATAATTCAGGGATGCTCCGAACATGGGAGACTTTGCACTGCTCCAACAAGGGAGACTCCTTTGTCACTCGACCACCTAGGCGAGAATTATTGAGAACGCTCCACCAATAAGGCGAGACTTTGCACACTCCACCGATAAGGCGAGATTTATTGGGAACGCTCCACCAATAAGGCGAGACTTTATAGTGATGCTCCGAACATGGGAGACTTTGGGACCAGGTCATAACATGTACGGTTCAATAAGTTCAAACAATTAATAAGTTCGTAATTAAGTTCAAGGATTTGATTCAAGTTCAAAAGTTCAAGCCAAAAGAGTTCACAAAAGTAGGAATCAATTTAGTTCAAGTATGGTTCATGCATTTCGCCCCAAAATATATTGAAAACGGTAAAAAGGGGATGTGATTACTCACTTGGTAAACTGGTGTGATGACAAAAGTGGGTACACTGAGGTATAATGTGATGCGTCAACCGGGACCTATTACGAATGATATGATATGTCATGAGTTGCAATGTAATGTTATGCATGCACTTCGTATGTTATTTATACCATTTGCGAGTTTTGAAAATATTACTTTTCGTCGAAAAATACTCTTTTGACGTCTTGACCATTCAAAAATCACTTTACAAGTTTTTACGTCAAAATGTCATCCTACAATGGTTTTATAATGATTTATGGTGAAATTATCACTTTTCGTCGCAAAACAATGTCGTCGGAATTTTCATGAAATTAACAAAAATGGCTCCGAAAAACTAGTCGTAAAATGGTGTATGTCGATCGTTAGAGAACAAAATCGACGGTTTTGGAAAGTTTGTATCGAAATCTAGAAGTTTCGGTTCAGGAGTTTTCGTCCAAAAGGTCTCGAACATAAAGATAATAAGGGTTAAAGATAGTGATTTTGGCTAATTGTTGTGCAGAAAAATGAGTTTCGGCCAAGTTTGAACATCCGTAATTAATTTACTACAACTCCGCTATACAAACGGCTTGTCGTTTTGAAAAATATGCCCGGTGAACTTGATTTTACTAGAAGATATTTCGTTCCAAAAAGTTTCACAACCTCGTTAAAAACAGCCCTCAACATGGACGTTACAGCTACCGTAACACTTGTATCGTAAAAATAATATAGTTTTTCAGAAAATAATAGTTACGGCAAGTTTTATGAAAACGTGCACATCTTTGTCGTTTCAAATCCGTTTTCTACGTATAATACGTCCTTAGCTTCGTATCGAAGTAAACTAATATGTTTTTGATAAGTCGAAATAATTTGTGAAGCTTAAGGCTCGTTTTTGACCCGAACAAACTAAAAATATGTTGCTGAAATTTCAGGAAACTATATTTTTCGTCGTTAAACTTGTAAAATTCATAACTTCTTCGTTATAACTCCGTTTTTATCCGTTCAAAAGGCCACGGATTCGTTTTAAAGTATATTTTCTAAATATCAAGGCCAAAATGTCGTGCTTACTGTCGGTTTTTCCAGAAAAATGAAACAAGGACAGAACCTATTCTATACGTATTGAAAATAGTTTTTCTCGGACAAAACCTATTCTAATCCCTTCAAATCAACTCCAAAACTAATCTAATCCTACCATACACCTTCTTAGGGTGTCATGGGTTCCTAATCATCATCAAGACCAAAGTATACCAAGGGGATAATTATAGGATGACTTTATATATATATATATCTAAAAATCATGTAAAATGGTATAAACAACACAAATCATGCATGCTTGCACCAAAAATGAAGAGATACATATGAAATGATAAGGAAACATGAAAAATGAAAGAAACATGCTTACTAGTTAATATGATGAGGTGCAAAGAACAAGGTTTAGCCTAAACACTCTTGGTTTTTTATTTCAAAACCTAAATAAAGAGTGTAACTAGATTGTTATTAACTTGAAGTTGAGAAAAGTTTGATGATCTCTCTAACACCCCTAGGGAGGCCAGTTTTATCAAGAGAGAAAGGAGAGAAAGAAATTTTTACTTGAACTTGAATGATTGAATGAATGAAGAAAATGTTGGAGTGTAAGTACATATAATCAAGTAAGAAAAAAATGGCCAAGCAATAAATGCTTTCACCTTTCCCCCCCCCCCCTATGGCCGGTTTCTATGGATCTTGTTTCTCAATTATATATTTTTTTTTCTTTTTATAATTATTGCATATATACTTGTATAATTTGTAAGAAACATGTAAGTAAATGTATGTAGTTAATAATACTTGTAAGGTAAATGGTAACTTTTTGGTACAAGTAAATTTTTAATAGATCAAAATAGAGTATAATGTTTTTATAAAAATTGTAAAAATACATTCCTTGTGAAATTTGAGTGATAAAATAATTATCGAGTAGTTTTAAGAAAAGTGTCGTAATAATATAAATTCAACGATTTATATACGAAATAAATTTAAAACACTAGGTAAAGTCAAAATATAGTTTTTATAAACTAAATGTAAGTTTAAAAATATATCGGGATCATTTTTGAAAGTAACGGATTAAATATTCAAAATAATAACTCACGCGATAACGTTTATTAAATATAAAAATTACGTGTTAAATGTGAAATGAAATGCCATGAATGAATTAATATGATGCATATTTAATTTAAGAAATGACCGGAATTTGAGAATTGTGACACAACAAAATGATTAGTAGTATAATTAACGATCAATTGAATAACCTAATAAGTACATATCAACACATATTAAAAAACAAGCTGTAAACAACATATCTATAATATGATATAATTTTAACTAGCACAAAAATTCAGAATAATATGTAAACGAATCGTTATATTCAATTACTTGATAACGGTGACGACGGTTACGGTGACGGCGATTGACGACGGTTACCACTACTAAAAAAAGTGCCAATAGCAACGGCCCAAAGTCGTTGCAATATGGCCTAAATTCGTTGCCAAATGCTGTTAGCAACGATATTGCCAACGAAAGGGGTTCGTTGCTATATTGCCCGTTGCTAAACCATATTTTGTTGCTAAATGACTCAGTTCGTTGCTGTTTGGCAATGACCTTCAAAATCGTTGCTAGTTTTGGGATATGGACAAGTCGTTGCTAAATCAAAAGATAGCAACGAAATTATTATTGATGATATTACTAACGACCTTTTACTCGTTGCTAAATTAGCAACTAAATCTCTAATCAGCAACGACTTTCAGTTTTTGGAATAGCAATGTAAAGTTGTTGGTAAATTCTGTTATAATAGCAACCACATAAAGTTGTTGCTAAAAAAATTCTTTACAGAATCCACAAATACAAACCATTTATAACCTGCTACTAATTAATCAAACATATAGACAAAAGATATTCATTCCAACAGTGCAATATATAAAGCTAAAGAAGATCCATCAACTATTCGTTCAAAATAACAACATAACCTATCAAGAATCGGTAAGGGCGGCTACAGTTATGAATTCACAACATCATTACAAAATTAGCTACCTAAAAGTTAAGAGCTTATATACCGATAAAGGGTTAGCCATCACGAACTCACTTGTTAGAAGACATGGCCTTTAGTTGATCAATAAACATTTTTTACATCTCAGCCCTCATTTCTTCCCTCACATTTTCAAGCCGGCTTTCAACTCTAGCATTCACTTCCGCTTGAATGTTGGCCTCATTGTCGACAGGTGTTGAATAGGATGAAGTTCCATGGCCATGCAAAATCTCAGGATCTTGAGTAATTCCGTGACCATAAAATTTCTTCTTCTTTGGATCGCCGATGGCTTTTTCCCACGCTTCAGAGTCAAAAGGAATAACAGATGGTGAATCCAAACCAACAACATCTAATGAATCCAAACCAACACCATCGACAGCTTGGAAGACTCTTTATAAGTTGTCACAACTTTTTCTGATCTTGTATCACACCAAACACCTTTACCTTTGTTTCTCTTGTGCAGCCTCTCAAACATATCAACTTTAGATGCTCGTTTTCCTGTTTTTTTCTCCTGTAAAATCAGATAAACATAAATCAAATACTTCATGCTTTACATAAGATGATTGGGTGTAGCAGTCCTTAAAAGGCTGATATTGCTAAACAAAAATGCATTAAACTGCTAAAAGTATTTCATAGTGAGAAGCAAACAATAGTTTAAATTTATTCAATATTAACATTCCTATCTTGTCTGAATATTCCTTATGGGAGTATTAGTACCAATCCTTAAGCAGGAAAAAAAGCTCATATCAGTACCCACAAATAAAATGTGTCCACTAATTTGTAACCAAACAGTTTTGCAAGAATTATTGAACTCCTAATAACATTCAAAAAGTCTTTGAATAAAGTGCTTACTCATTACATATCCAAAAAATATCCAAACAAAGTGCTTACCCATTCGTGACTATGTGCGCGAAAGCTTTTAGACCCGCTGGTACGTCTAACGTAGGAGCTCGTACCTTCCACATCCCCGAGAACCTTTTTTCTGTTCTCGGCACCCACCTTTGATCGCCTCATCCATTCCACTTTCATCCATGACTCAATAATACAATCCCAATCAGCAGCGACGTTCACAAATTTAGGACGAAAGTTCCTCCAGTCAGCTTTGTTACTACTTCCAGAGTCCTTTTCACATTTTTTCCTAACCATAGCCCATGTTCCTCGACATCTCTCCATCGATCTCCTTACCCAAACCTTTCTAGCCTCTTTTGGATCCATTGTTTCCTCGTACTTATATCGATCCTACATAAATCATGATAGATATTAAAGCATTATGTTTTCAAATGCTAACTCAACACTACAACATAGTATAAGTTTTAGTTTTAAGTTTTAAGATCAAGTTTTAAAAACTTTAATGGACACAAAAACGTATTGTAAATAAATACCAGAAAGCACTGGTACAGAAGATCCACAAAATCATCATCAAGTTGACTCCACTGAGTTTGTGTCCCACGGAAATGTGCCTTGAAGTCTTTCGTAATTGAGATTGCGGCACATGATTCAAGATACCTGCACAACAGATGATACATGTATTAATTACCAAATCATAACAAGATAAATAACCATGTGAGTTATACTTACTTAGAGGGACCAATACTATGGATTAGTTTTTTTTCAGATGGGTCCTTAGGAATATTTTTATTCAAGTATTCTCCTCTTGGTCCCCTTTTTTGAGTAGATGTGTCGTCATCTGTGTAAAAAAAAAGTTATTTACATATAATGTTAAGACACAAAAAAAAATTAGCCTCAACCATGACAAAGTGTAAGAAACATACTTGTGCTAGTGTTAGTTATTGCCTCACTGGGTGCAAAATTTGTTTGGGATTCAATTGGAGTTGGAGACAATGTATCTGGCGTCGGTGAGGAGGAATGAGAAACCGGCAATGTGGAAGGTGGGGCTACCGGCATTGGTGAATCAGGTATCAACCTATGTGATATGTTAGCTCGACGGTTACACTTCCCTCTAGTTGCTTGAGATCTACCCCTTCCAGTCATATCTGTCATGTGATAGATATAAAATGAGATCAAGTTATGTCACACAACTGAAATTGCAGGGATAAGAATGTAAATTCCAATTAGTGTCATAGATATTAAGTCAAGTAACTTATGAGATACTACAGTAGTAAACAAAAACAATGTTGCAGTTCAGCCCAATAACCTATTACATACAACGCTGTAATGTGTGGATAATAGATTGTCAAATTGGATGTTAATACATCAAATAACAAATATAAACACAAGTTTGGCACAATAGAAAGTTGGGTCACAATTAAAGGGTAGGCCACTGATGAGTGTCTAAATACTCATCATTTTTGTACAATATAAACTGCAAAATCATCTGAAAACACTCAAAAATGCATCAAAATGATGAAAATATCACAAATCAGTGTTTTATGTGTTTTAAATGCAAAAATATCAAAATCAGATGAAAAACGTATCAAATTTGCAAAAATTGCAGTTTCAGTCCCCCAAGTTTCTAAAATTGTCAAAAACAGTCCCTGAGCACATAATTTCAAAAGAAAAGTCACCAAAGGTCCTTTTGGAAAAATTAAATTATCATATTTAGTCCTTTGGTGAAAAATCTAAAAGTTTTGAGAAAATTACAGTTTAGTCCCTGAAAATCCAAAAATGGTCAAAATTAGTCCTTGGAAATTTTCAAAAATGTCAAAACTAGACCTTGGTCTATTTAAGATTGGCAACATTAGTCCTTGGATTACATCTTCATAATTTTCAGGTTTGGTCCCTTGAATTTCAAATATTACACAAATGGTCCTTGTGTTATTTCTTTCACAAACCAAACGGACCTTATATAATACTCAAGCCCAAACATTAACCCCTTTGGCCCAAACCTTTTACCCAGTCCAATTCCATGACCCGAACCCTATTACCCAGATTTAAAATAAGAAAACCCGCCCCCTAGTGCCTGTCTTCCCCGACATGTATGTCTGCTACCCCCCTCCTCCAAGCCACCTACCAGTTCACCCTACTACACCCTTTGTCTCCCCCCACCTCACCTAACATCCCACCACAATTAATGCATCCTCCTTCCCTGTCCAAGATATGGAAACCAAGTTTTCCCGCCAAAACCAATCCAAAGGCCAAGAATGGTTCTGCTCATCCAATGGACAGAAAAGATGGTGGGATTAATTCAGAAGAGAGAGAGGAAGCTGTGGGAGTATAAAAGAGAGAAGAAAGAAGCAGTTTGGAGCAGTAGCTAGTTTATATAAAATTTTCTTAAATGTCATTTTTTAAATTCCTGTTCTAGTTAAGCTAAAATGTTGTAATTTCAGGTCAATTGTATTTCATTCAAGTTAAGACATCAGTATATTGTACTTTTAATTATCAATTTAAGTTTTCACTTTAGTCTCAAAAATTGCAGTTCACTGTTGGAATGTTCAGTTACATCTTCTTATGTTTAAGCTTCTATTAGCTTATTTTTAAGCTCAATCTAGTGTATCAAAGCTTCTAACAGCTTTTGATAAGCTTTAAGTGAAAAATCAAGCAAAATGTCCCTTGGTCAACGAAAGTCAACTGCTGGTCGAATCTTGGTTCAGAAATGGATTTGGGTTAAGCTTGATGCTGGAATGGGTTTAGTTAGATGATTTAATCTTGGTTTTAGCACTGCTATACGGCCAAAATCTTTCTGGACCTCAAGGTGAGTTATCACCAAAACGGTCTCAAAATTGATTTTGTTGATATAATGCATAGTCAGGGTTGCTAGAATGACATTGATGCTTGATTTGATGATCCATTAGTCTTAGAATCCTAGTGTAGTGTTCAGTTTGATCTCTGCATAAATAGGTTAGGATTAGGTTTGTTAAATTACTTAGTAAATCAGTTAAAGTAGTGTTTGGTACAAGCAGTTTTACCAAGCTCAAGGGTTAGATGTTAGTCAAGTTTTGATGCAACAGTATTGAATAGGTTAGAATAGGTAATATCTGTCACTCATTTGCTTATCAAACAAGTAAAAGTAAAATGCACAAATAAACTGTTTTGATTTGCATATTAGGCAGAATTTAGAAAACGAAAAGCTTGCATTGTGTTTAAAATTCATAAGTGTAGCTTAATTTAGCTTGTTGATGGCTCATTTCATTATTCTCAGTTGATAAAGTGGGATCAAACCTCACTAAAGTCAAAATTGTAATTCTGTCTACAAAAGTCAAAGTGGTTAAAGAGCAGTTTTCCTCTAACTGTGCAGATTTATCGTTTGGTACTCCTTGGTCAAATGGTTTTGGTATTTTGGATTTAACAAATAGGGCAGGTCAAGTGCTCAAAAATGATTTTTACATAATTTTCCAAAAGCTCTTATGGTTTCAAACAAGCTTGTCAATGCAGGACTAATGTACCCTGTGCACTGAACATCAGATGTGACAGGAAATTGCAGAGCTATCCACAAGCTCATGAGAGCTTGTGAGTATCTCATTTTTGGTTTACAACCCCTTTGCTAGGTCAACTTGAGACTGCAAGATCTGTTTTTAGGTTTCTGGCTAATTTAGTGGCTTATTCTTAAGCTGGAAGTTGAGGGTAAAACTGTTTTAGCTTTTTAAGTGTAATTCTCACCAATAGCTTGTTTCATGATTTCCATAGGTCTAGAGTAGTTAAATTAGGTTGATTTCTAGTAGTTTTGGCATAAGTTAGGTTCTTTAATCGCCTGGTTCTCTAAGGCAGCCTTTAGCTTATTTTGATGAGCTTATTAATAAGAAGTTTCACTACAGATCCAAATTCTTGCACACTAGCACAAGTTTTGATATTTTCCCTAGATTCAGAATAATATTTTAGACTTTCCTTGAATTTTTCATATTTTTCCAGTATTGTTTGCTATTTTTCCCAATTTAAAATAGTTTTTAGGCACTTTTTAATTAGTCTTTAATACAAAAAATTCAGAAAAGGTTCAAAAAATTAATTTTTCAATTTTATTAAGTTTAGATAAATATAAAAAGACAAAAAAATAATTTTCCAGAATTTTCATAGTTTATTTTGTAATTTTTAGTAATTTAATTAGTTTTTAATAGTTTAAAATTCCTAGAAAATAGAAAAATAATCAGAAAAATACAAAAATAGTTTTGAAAATTCTAGTTTGATATTTTAGATTTTTATAAGTCTTAGTTCTATTTTTCTAGCTTAATTTCCTATTTTCTTGTATTTTAGGTAATTATTTAATAGTTAAAAATAGTTTTTAATTAATAATAATTAGATAATTAGTTATAAAAATAATTTTATTTTTCTATAAATTTTCTTTTATCTTTAGGTTTGTAAAAATATCATTTTCATAATTTTAGGATTAATATTGCTTTAGTTTCACTTTTTAATTTGTACGTCGCGTAGATTTTAATTCTAGTTTTATAAAAACATAAAAACAAAAACATCATTTTGCAAATAGTGATAGCATTTATTTAATAGATTTTATCTTTTTAATTTCCTTTAATTTGCATTTAAGCCGTTTTAATTTGTTAGCCTTTGTAGTTATAATCATTCCAAATCCTTTTCCCGTCCAAATCTCGCGATCACTATACGTTTGATGATCCATTGCACAGCTCGCTGGGACATAAAGACCCGGGGAGACTCTATACTCCTCAGATCTTCATTGATTTCGTTCCTGAGCCGTTTTAAGCTTGTTACGGTCTGCCATTCACAAGTGGCAGGCTTGTGTGATAAATCTTGACTGTTCTGGAGCGCATCAAATTTTTGGCGCCGCTGCCGGGGAGCTGTGCTGATAATCTTACGTCTAGCAGATTAGTGATTTGGATATTCACTCTTTGTTCATACCATCTATCTGTATATGTTTATATTTTCTTATCCAAAAATACCAAAAATACTCTTCTCATTCCTCTTATTCGTTGATTCTATTTCTCTTACCCTCTTTTACCGTTTAATTCTATTCTTCGTATCCTCTCAACCATTTGATTCTCTTCTTAATTCTCTATATGTTTAATTCTTATGTCGACAATCGTCAACTTCATCGTCAGAAATGTGTGTGAGCGGTGTGGAGGGCCTAGTTCAAGCGAATTTTGCAATTCGTGCGAATTATCCATCATAAATTCTTTTCAAAGTTATTTCGACCACCCGCCACAACCTGAAATACATTCTAATCTTGACAAACCAGTTCAAACGTCGGAGCTACCCCAAGCACCCACCGAGGATTACGAGGACACTTTCTTTGAAGATAGAGCCCGTAATCTAATCGAACAAATTCAAGCCGATGAAAAAAGGTCGAGAATTAGAATTGATTACGATGAACCCATTCAAACACCGGTGACTAGCAAGGATGACTTGCCTAATCTTCACGTTTCTCAAGAACCAAAACCGGAGACCATAACGGAAGTGGTGGAAATTGCTAGCTCTCAGAGCACACCACTTGTCCCACCTCCTGATTTTTCTGAATGTTCTTCGAGACTTGATAGTCATTCGGATCACCATGTTGGTTTTGTTGATTCTTTGAATAAACCGATTCCTCTTCATAACTCTCAAATGCAATCGTTTATTCCTTGTGTCGGTTGTGGTGAGCCTCTTTTTGGTTCATCCTGTCGTTGGTGTACTTGTGTACAGTGTGGTAATGATATCCATAACGGAAGTTGTTTGTTTTGTGGTTCGAGGAATTCATTTGATTATGATCCTAATCCGAACTCATTTAACGACCCCTCAAATTTCTCCAATTACCCACCCCAGCCCGACTTATCTTCATACAACCAACATTACTGTTGTGAATTTTGTGGAGGTCCTCACCAAGGATTTGAGTGTCAATCCGGAAACACGTTTGTCTATGAACAGTTTTCCAGTGATGCTCAGAGTTTTGGTTATGACCAAAATCCATATGATTCACCTGTCCAGACTCAACAGTTTTACTGTTGTGAGTACTGTGGAGGTCCCCATTTCAGCTCTGATTGTCAAATAGGGAACCCAGTTCCTTGTAACAATCATGACTCTTACATGTTTGAAAATTTCCAACCTCCACAGCATTATACGGTTCAAACTCCACCTGAGCCGTCGTCTCAAGAAATCTCCCAAGGTTTTGAAACCATAATGAAAACACTTGATGATATGGTTCAAAACTTTAAGAATCAAGTGAGTGGTGAAAAGACCATAGGAGAATTGCTGGCCGAAGAGCGAGAAGAACGAGAGGCTCGCAAATCTAGGGAAGAATTATTAATCCTAGAGCATGCAGCCCTAAGACGTTCCCAATTTCTCAAGGCGGCTCTATATGATGATGATGAGGAGAGTTTTTATCCTTTATAGATAATACTTCTCAACTCCCTCAGTCAGTTGATATCCCTGCAGTTGAGATTCCATCTCAAACAACTGCTATCACACCCGAGATTCACACTCACTCTCTTATTATGGGGGACGAGCATCTTGACACTGTTCCTGAAAAGGAATCGGACGAATTCATAAAGTCTAGTGTTGAGGACCTTGTCCCAATCCCAGGAAAGTCACAGGGAACTCTTGATCATGTGTGTGATATCCCTCCTCCTCTTGTCTTCCAAAATGATCATGTTGAGATGTTCTCCGATTCTGATAATGATGATTCGTTATCTTGTGGAGACATCATTTATGTGGAAGAATTCACCTTCTGAGCTTGTTAGCTTAGAAGAAGAGAATGACGAAGTTACTGACACTGAAATCAAAGATGAAGCTCTTCGAGCAACATTATTGAATGTCAGTCTTCTCATTTCTAAAATCGAGGCTTTCAAAGAGAAACCTATTTCATCTCCTATCCCCATTAAGGATAGTGACATTCTTTCCGATGATTCTATTCCGGAAATGAAAACCTCCTGTTTTGATAATATGGGAGAGAAGATTAGTGGCAGTACCACTTCTCATTCTCATAATTCTCTCCTTGATTATGAATCATTTACTTTTGAGGAGTTCGCCAGTGAACCCACTCATATCAATTCTGAATATGATTCATTCACCTTCATGGAGTTCTCAGATGAACTCACTCATATCATATCTCCACCGGAGTATGATAACTTCTACTTTGATCTAGACACACCCGGGATATGTCTAGACCAATTGAGCTTAAATGATGAGATTCATGCTATTATGAATTCTCCTTCTGATGATGATGAGTTAGTCAAGATCATTATCATGACTTTCTTTCTCTTCTTCACCTATCCCGTGGCTTCTCCTGTTCTTCACTCCTTCGGGAATGAAGACATTATCTTTGATCCCCGGCATTTTCATTTATCATTCTTGAGCCGGTTCTATGTATATCTCATCGGTGTGGAACTTTCAAGTACTTCAAATGTTTGTCCAAACATCTTGAATGAAAGTCCGATGGAGATTGTTTCTTCCACTTTGCTTCCCCATGAACCAATGAATTCGGGGTCGAGTCAAGCTAGCGACTCGGAAATCAAAAACAGTAGCACACACCATATGGGTTTTCACCCATATTTCTGACTTCTTACCCCTTTCTACCACCTAAGTGTGGGGGTGATGCCCCACATGTTAAAAAAAAAAAAAAAAAAAAAAAAAAAAAAAAAAAAAAAAAAATCATCTTTCTAAATAATGGCCGTAATATTTCCCTTTTACGTTTTTTGTTTCGGCATAACCGCCGGTACTTTGAATATTGAGGGCAATATTCATTTCTAAGTGTGGGGGGGAATTCTCACGAATTTTATCATATAATTATACCAATTCCCCCGTTTTTGGCCAAAATTTTTTTTGGAGTAAGTGTTCTACACTTACTCATTTGGTTATCAGTCCGCCATGTCTGTAAAACAAAAGGATTGGCTAATCCAGGAGCAAATGGCTCTTGGTAAAGATATCTCAAATCCGTTTATATGGCTTGCAATTTGCCCAAAATTGTATGGTATTCAACTCACCATATCCTAAAAAGTGAAGAGTTGGCTAGCCCGTAAGATTATGGCTTGTGGTAAAGGCAGTGGAAAAACCATAATTGGTAATCGACTCACCAAAATTTTCATAGTTTATTTTGTAATTTTTAGTAATTTAATTAGTTTTTAATAGTTTAAAATTCCTAGAAAATAGAAAAATAATCAGAAAAATACAAAAATAGTTCTGAAAATTCTAGTTTGATATTTTAGATTTTTCTAAGTCTTAGTTTTATTTTTCTAGCTTTATTTTCTATTTTCTTGTATTTTAGGTAATTATTTAATAGTTAAAAATAGTTTTTAATTAATAATAATTAGATAATTAGTTATAAAAATAATTTTCTTTTTCTATAAATTTTCTTTTATCTTTAGGTTTGTAAAAATATCATTTTCATAATTTTAGGATTAATATTGCTTTAGTTTCACTTTTTAATTTGTACGTCGCGTAGATTTTAATTCTAGTTTTATAAAAACATAAAAACAAAAACATCATTTTGCAAATAGTGATAGCATTTATTTAATAGATTTTATCTTTTTAATTTCCTTTAATTTTCATTTAAGCCGTTTTAATTTGTTAGCCTTTGTAGTTATAATCATTCCAAATCCTTTTCCCGTCCAAATCTCGCGATCACTATACGTTTGATGATCCATTGCACAGCTCGCTGGGACATAACGACCCGGGGAGACTCTATACTCCTCAGATCTTCATTGATTTCGTTCCTGAGCCGTTTTAAGCTTGTTACGGTCTGCCATTCACAAGTGGCAGGCTTGTGTGATAAATCTTGACTGTTCTGGAGCGCATCAAATTTTTGACGAGTTCAAACTTCACTATTACCCAATTTTGTAAAGTTTTCATAACTTGTAACAATATATAAGTTATCATCAAGTTAGAACACAAATTAGAAGTTTAGCTTACTGTTAAGTTTTTCCAAAACAATCTTAGGTCACAAATTCGAGTCGCACACTTACCTTATTTGTTTCTTCCTGGTTTTGCAATGTTTCATAAAACATGTAACATTCATTAAACTACAAAAACAAAAACAATTATGACAATACAACAAGAACGTTTAACCATTCCTTTTAACTACAATAACAACAATTATGCTTAAGACAAAAAATATAGAGCACATAGCGGGTGTCCAAAATAGCAAACAACAAATGAGATTGAGCATAAAATTAAACATGAAACCAAACATATAATTGAATAACAAATTAAAGTGAGCTTATAAAACACAATATCTAGCAAAATGTATGCAACTATTGAAATCTACCATAAAACTAATAAGCAAAAATAAGCAATAAATTATAGTGAGAGTAGAAGTGAACATAAACAATATCCCCTTTTTCTCCCGCTCATAAATTTTCATTCTCCCGCTCATTTAACTCAATTTATTTATTTCTAGATTTGTAAAATTTTGCTATGAACCATAGATGATACAGAGTAGCTTAGATATGTAAAAAGGGTGGATAAGATTTGGTTGGCTGATAATACACGATTAAAACAAAGGACTATTTCTTTTCTTTCTTACTTTTACATTTCTTTAATTGTTAAACTTAGATCTATACATTAAAAAATTGGTAAATATTATATTTATAACCAATATTTTGAAAATCGGGTTTTTAATCGATCCGGTCTAGTCATCGGGGTATTGGTTCAATCGGTTCGACCGTCCGGTTAACCCAATTTTCTATTAGAAAAACTATTTTTTTTCAATCGGTTCGACCATTGGGTCAACCCGGTTTTCTCAAAAAAATTTGAAAAAAGTCAAAATCGGTCGGTTTTCTAGAACCGGGTTGACCCAGTCACTTAAAACCCGGCGGGTCTAACCGGTTAACCTGTTTTTAAAAACCCGGGTTTTTTTACCCATTTTTTTTACCGGAACCGGTTAACTCGACCGTGTCGACCCTGGTTTCAAAACATTGTTTATAACTAGGAAGTAATAACTTGGTACTTCAAATTTCAAAAGTAATCATCTAATATTTGTAAACTTCAATTACTAGAGTAGCAGAGTAAACGGGCTAGATCGAGTCGAACTTTGATAGGGTTAGATCAAGTCGAACTTTGAACGAATTTAGATAAAACTTTTTAGATTATAACTCCATTGGAGGTGACATGCGATAAATGCCCGAGAAACGATGATTAAATGATTAAAAGTTGATGAAAAATGGAAAAATAATCAAGGGAAGAAACGAAGCACGAACGAATAATTAATGATAACACATCATATGTTGACATAGTTACATTGTTTTGGTCATATTCTTTCATACGAACTTCGCTTTCGATGATTGAAAAGGCCATGAAACCGGGAGAGAGATATCTACAACTTTGCACTACTTATACATATGTATATTATGTGTGTGTTTGAGGGCCTCTTTGTGGTAATGGCACAGGGCCACTGAAATCCACGAGACGGCCCTGATCGAGAAAATATAAAGTGAATAAACAAGAAAAAGGGACAATAAATGATAACACATCATATGGTGACAAAGTTACATTGTTTTGTCCATAACTCCTCCATACAAACTCGGCTTTTAATGAATAAAAAGGCCACGAAACCGAGACAGAGATTTTTACAGCTTTGCCTTTGGTTTTGAAAGCTTAAATGTAATCCCATTAGTGTCACGAGTCAAATCACAAAAAAAATCAGTTTTTTATGGGAGTCAAACACTCGCGACGCGGGTAGCTGTATAAATATCAATATAGCCCCGTTAGGGTTACATGTAGAGAAATGACCAAGAAACGATGACTAAATGATTAAAATTTGATAAAAGATGGATTATCAAGTGAACACACGAAAAAATAAAAAATAAAGAATTAATGATAACACATCATTTGCCTTGGTCGTAACTTCTTCATACGAACTCTGCTTTTAATGATTCATCGAGTAGCTGTATAAATATGATTATAGCTCCATTGGGGTTACATGCATAGAAATGACCATAAACGATGACTAAATGATTAAAATTGGATAATAGATGGATTATCAAGTGAATAAACGAAAAAAATAAATTAATAATTGACGATAACACATCATTTGCCGACATAGTCATATTGTTTTGGTCATAACTTCTTCATACGAACTCCGCTTTTAATAATTCAAGAGGTCACGAAACAGGGAGAGAGAGAGATCTACAAGTCTACAACTTTCATTTTGACGCTGAAAGCTAAAATTTTACCCTATTTGCGTCGCGTGTCAAGTTACATAAAACTTCCGTTTTTTGCGAGTCAAACACTCACGACACTCAAGTTCACACTTTTAAGACATATAAACAATCTACGTTATTTATTTTCTATAGATAAATAATAAATTACATATTTGATTGCATGTTATATTAATATGCGTGTACATTATCTTAAGTAGACTAAAATTAAAGTAACTAGAAAAAGTCTTAAGTAGATAAATAATAAATTACATATTTGGTTGCACTAGTTAATAAGTTTTAATAAAAAAGTGAAATTTTATTTTTCCTTACTTCTTTATAAACGTAGTAAATAGAAAAATAATTTAATATAAAACTGGTTAACTTGTTCATAAAAAAATGAGAATTTTCCCTCTACTTTTTGATAGATTTAGCAACAAAAATATTCAAAAATTTTTGCCAATAATTTTTGCAACAAATGATTCGTTGCTATATTTGCAATTTTGTTGCTAATAATTGATGTTTGATTGGCAAAATTTAAAACTTCGTTGCTATTTTTTTTGCAACGAATATTTATGAGAAAGTCGTTGCTAAAAATGAGAGGGAATGTTCCCACCAAATATTGAGAAGATAGCAACGATTAGCAACTAAAAATCGTTGTTAACCGAAGATTTCATTTTTGTTGAATTTCGTTGCTATATCCGTTGCCAATGTGTGAATTTAGCAACGACTTATTGGTTGTTGCAAATATTTCGTTGCTATTGGCACTTTCTCTAGTACTGTACGGTGGCGACGGTGCCGGAGTTAGGGTTTCTATCGGCGACCATAACTCCAGGTTAGGGAAATGTTACGGAGGTGACGACGATGCTGAAGTTAGGGTTTCGGTGTGTGTCCCTGTGTGAGATTTGTGACTGTGGAATGTTCGTGTGATATTGGGGAGTGTTTATTTATTTATTTATTTTTAACAAGGGGAGTGTTTGTTTAATATGACTATTTTGCTCTTGGTTTTATGTTTTATTTTATTATTTGATATAATAACTAACAGTGGTTTAGTGAGTAAAAGTCATATTTGGTGACTTTTATAAATTTTAGTGGGCAAAAGTTTTAGTCACCAAATGTCACAAATTTTGTAGTGACGGTTCAGTATCTGTTGGTGCATCACTCACAGCAACAGCGGATGCCATACCATGGCTTTCGCCTTCTGGTGAATTTGCTTTTGGGTTCCAACAAGTTCAAGGAAATGAGAATTTCTTGTTATCCATATGGTATGACAAGATACCTGACAACACAATCGTCTGGTATCCGACAATTGGTCCTATGGTGTCTAAAGGATCAAAAGTTGAGCTTACTAAATGTCTTGGGCTCGTACTCAGTAATCCTCAAGGAAGACAGGTGTGGAGTTCTGGATCCATTTCTGATCTAGCATATGGGGCGATGAATGGTACAGGTAACTTTATGCTCGTTGGAAGTGATTCTCGCAAGAGATGGGAAAGTTTTGATTTCCAGCTGATACATTGTTGCCAACTCAGATTATGGCGAGAAATGGAGTGATCAGGTCGAAATTGAGCAAAACAAACTTCACTGGTGGAAGATTCGAGTTACGCTTGCTTGAAGATGGCAATCTTGTTCTTAACTCTGTAGATTTATTTTTTAGTTCTGCTGGTGACATTTAGGGTGCGTTTAGTTGGAGAACAAATTCTCTTATTTTCTATCTCTAGTTTTGTAAAAATTTGGAAAGAGAATTAATCTCCACAAAACAATTGAAAATATAGAAAACGCGTTTATTTGATGTTTCTATTTTTTGTTTTGAAGAAAGGGATGGAGGGTTGAGGGTTACAAAGGAAAACTAGGAAAACAACTAAAATTTGTTTTGTAATTTTCCTTGTTAAGTTAGGAAATAAGATATTTGTGTTTTGCAAAACATTTTGTTGGAAAACGTTGATTTGAACGCGATCTCTGTTTTCCTTATTTTCCACAAACATTTTGTGGAAAACAAAGGTGTTTTCCCTCAACTAAACGCAACCTTACTATTCCAGTAATACTAAAGATGACTCCAATTCCACCAATTCTGGTGACAAATTGATCCTTGATGCGACAGGATACATGTATATTTTAAAAAGAAATGGCGAAAGATCCGATCTTACAAGAAGAGATGCAATTCCTTCGGGAGATTATTATTTTCGAGCTACTCTAGATTTTGATGGCGTTTTTACTCAATACTACTACCCCGAGAATCCAATTGGCAATACTAGCTGGGAAGTTATATGGTTTGAGCCAGAAGACATTTGTGGGATAGTAGGTAGCAGAGCGTGTGGGCTTAACAGTGTTTGCAGCCTTAATGCTAATTACCGACCGACCTGTGAATGCCCACAGGGGTTTTCATTGTTTGATTCCAATGATCCACATGGTGACTGCAAGCCTGATTTCTCTCCAAGCTGTGATGATGGTTATAGCGAAGATCAGTTTGATTTCATCGAGCTCAGTGATATTGATTGGCCACTCAATGACTATGCGCACATGAAACCCAGTGATGATGAAGACTGCAAAACCTCATGTTTGAAAGATTGTTTCTGTGCAGTTGCAATTTATAGGTCCGATCAATGTTGGAAGAAGAGGCTTCCACTCTCCAACGGAAACACGGATTTTTCACTTAACGTGAAGGCCTTCTTGAAATATAGAAAAGGTGGCCGTCCTCAAAACCCTCCTGTGTTTTTACAAGAAAACAAGAATCAAAGAAGTTTGATAGTGGTGGGATCAGCCCTGTTAGGCACATCTGTTTTCGTAATCGTTGTATTGGTTTGTGTGATTTTTTTTGGGTTTTTCCAAATTTACAAGAAGAAAGCAAGAAACTCGCACCCAAGTAGTATAGCTGTTGAAACAAATCTACCTCACTTTACATATCAAGAGCTAGTCAAAGCAACTGATGGGTTCAAAGATGAGCTGGGGAAGGGGGCTTTCGGTATAGTCTATAAAGGTGTGATAGGGACAAGGACTGTGGCAGTGAAAAAGTTGCAAACCGTGGATCAAGATGCTCAGAAGGAATTCAAAACCGAGGTCAACACTATTGCGAAGACTCATCACAAAAATTTGGTGCAGCTTCTTGGCTATTGTGACGATGGTGACCAGCAGCTATTGGTTTACGAGTACATGAGCAATGCCACTTTGGCAGTCTTTCTTTTTGGAGAAACGAGACCAAGCTGGAAACAGAGGAGTGATATTAATTGGTGTAGGCATCGCAAAAGTACTTGCATACCTCCATGAAGAGTGTAGCACCCAGATCATCCACTGTGACATAAAGCCTCAGAATATACTTCTTGATGAATACTACAATGCCAAGATTTCGGATTTTGGTTTAGCAAAGCTTTTGATGATGAATCAAAGTCGCACGGATACTGGAATAAGAGGAACTAAAGAATATGTTGCTCCTGAATGGTTTAGGAACACCGTCATCACGGTTAAGGTTGATGTCTATAGCTTCGGCGTCTTGCTACTGGAGATCATTTCATGCCGAAGGAGTGTGCATTTTGATAGTGATAACGAGGATGCGGATGTTTTAACTGATTATGCATGGGATTGCTATCAAGAAGGTAAAATGGATGCATTTGTTGGGAATGATTTGGAGGACTTAGATGACTTCCAGAAGCTGACGACATTTGTGATGGTTGCTCTTTGGTGTGTCCAAGAAAACCCTTCTTTGAGGCCAACCATGAGGAAGGTTGTCCAAATGCTTGAAGGAGTTGTTGAAGTTACTGAACCTCCATGCCCGACCCCTTTCTCTATTACCTCAATAACTCGTACTACGTATTAAATCTCTCGGTCATGACATCCTGGTATAGCTGTTGTATATGTATATATACTGTTTCTTACTATGAGATTTTCTTAGCATCATCTTCAAACATATTATAATAAAATCTCCATCATTATATGTAGTCTGATATAACGACGCTGTTTTCTGTTTGGAACACAGACAAGTTGTATAACCATGATTATTTCATTCACCATCCATCTACTCTGATATAAAAGCACATATGAATCAATGTCTCAAATTGTTGTGCTAATTAACTAAACGATAAATCCCTACTGTTATTATTATGTGATGATTTTTGTAAATGTTAAATGATCAACGGAGTACTATATTCTTATTCTCATATAGTTATCATTTCTTGGTCTAAGAACATGAATCACCACTACCCCAAAAGCCCTATTAGAATGAATGTTAGATTGTTTTCACTAGAGTCTAGAGGTGGCAAAATTCCGGGGCAAAATAGGTCATTCTACCGGGTTGGGCTGACCTGATGTTTTTTTTTTTTTTTTTTTTTTTTTTTTTGTGTCTATTTCTTTAAATTTCACAATAAGCTAATTTATTAGTCTTAAGAACAGTTACCTGTTGCTAAATCTCTTCTGAAAGAGTGAGTAAACTTGCATATATATTAGTGACACTGTCACTAAACTATGCATCATTAGAAGGCATTTTTCGTGAGGCTTATATTGAACTGAATTAATCAAAACACTGATTATCATCATTCCAAATGAAACACTTTTAAATGAGAATCTTACTTCGGTTAACCAGACATGGCAGATCAACGTCTCAAATTAATTGTCCACTTTTCTATTTTGGTTTGTTTAAAATAAGCGCCTACTTTGGTATTTTAACCGATCAAAATGATTTCGAGTGTTCAAGATGACTTTTTATTTCTAAACAGTGTGCAATTTGAAAGTGAACTTTTAATTTAGGATGGAGGGAGTTTTTGCTTAGAAGCTAAGAATATACACAACAAATTAAATATCAATCTTATAAGAGTAAAGTCCAAAATACATCCTTGTGGTTTGCCCTTTGTCTCACTTTACATCCCTAAACTTTTTTTTGGCACAAAATCATCCCTCCGTTAGTAAAGTTGGCACAAATACATCCATCTGTTAGCAAATTCAGTTAATAAGAACTAACGGTGAAAATATTTCTCCGTTATCTCCTAACTGAAGAGAAAATATTTGCACCGTTAGTCCTTAGGACTAACGATGCAATAAAATAAATTGCATCGTTAGTCCTAAGGACTAACGGTGCACTCCACCGCCACCTACCACCCAACGCCACCACCCACCGCCACCTCCATCGCCACCCAACGCCACCCCCCCACCTCCACCACCGCCCACAGCCACCACTGCCACAGCTACACCACCACCTCCACCCACCACCACCCAACGCCACCATCCCCACCTCACGGCCACCACCCACCACTACACCACAACATCCACCCACCACCACCCAACGCCACCTCCACCCACCACCACTCAACGCCACCACCCCCACCTCCACCCAACGCCACCTCCATCCACCACCACCCAACCACCACCTTCACCATCGCCATCTACCGCCACCACCGCCACCACCAACCACCACCGCCACCCACCACCTCCATCCACCACCACCACCCACCTCCACCCAACGCCACAACCACCATCACTGCCACCCACCATCACCGCCGCCACCACCACCACTATCAACAAAAATAGTTGGTGGTGGTGGTGTAGTGGTGGCAGTGGTGGTGGGTAGAGGTGGTGGTGTAGTGTAGTGGTGGCAGTGGTGGTGGGGGGAGGTGGCGTTGGGTGGTGGTGGTGAAGGTGGCTTTGTGTAACACCCCAACCCGACAAGGGTAGAAGTGTCACATTCTGGTGTCATATCAGAACGTACAAATAAATTTTACAAGCGGAAGCCTTACAAAGTAAATTATCAAGTCATATAAACGAATGACTTACAAAGAAAATACAAAACCCAAAATGTCAATAAAATGAAATGAGTTATCGAAACAATGGCTCTTCAAAATAAGTCCAAAATGATAAGGTAACTAGGGTCAGTCCACTCAGATAATCCAACTCTCAGCCCATCAAAGCCCATCTTCAACCTAAAAACCTGCCGCAGGAAAAGAAATGCGGCTGAGCTTAAAAAGCCCAGTGAACAGATATAACAAAACGAAAGCTAAACGAAATCAGAGATACAAATAAAATAAGGAAACTGATAACAAGGTCGCAACGAGAAGAGAACAATGAGTCAATGAGGATTCTTGCAGAATTACAATTATACAGATATCCAGAAGGAACAGATAATAAGGAGAACAGAGCGAAGCAAAGCACCGATGACATATATACAAGCACATACAAACCAGGCATACAAGTACTGAAACATACATAAATATAACAGACGTAGCATCCACACAACCTTTACGGCATACAATCAATTCAGGAAATCAGAAGACATACAAGTCAAACGGAAGTCCAAAGGCTAGCGGAAGCAACTAACTAGTAAGTTAGCATGGCAATCACACAAGTCAAGTACCCACAGTTAATAACATCACTAGTATTACAGTAGCAGAAATACCATCAGTAATCAGACATGGTAACCACACGTATCAACTATGAATTCAGCATGAACACTATAATAGAATGACTTAAGGACATAGCAGAACAAATTGACAAGTTAACAAGCCAGACCACATAAGTCGAACCATTTATCCAATCAAACAGTAGCATAAACAGCAATGTACACATGGCAGGTCAACAATAAGCAGCTAAGGATACTAACAGATATTCCTAGTCCACGAGGTTAACCGAACGAAGTTTACATGATAAGCCGTCAAAACAATCATTTATACACTAGCATGGACCAGACGAATCAAAGGGTCACATAATAGTAGGATAAACGGTTGATCAGTTATTAGCATGACAATAAGTGAACCAGACAATCACATATTACTAATACAGTAGCAGGGCAAACGATAGTCACGTAAAACATTTAAAGGCATAATCAAATTCAATAACCATATAATAACCCGGTACGTGAATGGAACGGTAGTCTGAAGGCAATGGAATAAGAGTATGACAGATCAATGCAATGGAATATATATCTCAGTAGTAAAGTGAGTCTCATAAGGGTGTAGAGTAGTGGACAATCAATACGGAATATGGTGCGTTGGGAATACAGAAGGTACAATGTAGGTATATCAATAGTGTAAGGTTCGTCAGAAATCCATCCCGAGCCAACAATACAATACAATACAATCAATAGCGGCATTAGCAGCCCAATATCCAATAGTAACCATCGTATTCGGATGGGTGACCTCGGAATACCAGACAATAGGAGGGGTGACCTCAGTAACCAATATGGTGTAGCTAGCTCCCAGACTGTGAGGGGGTGTATTGCACACACGCACCACATCACCAATACATTATCAATACAATCAATCAATACAATACAAATCTAGGATGCATCCATACGCCCCCTGCAATAAAATAATGGCCAATACAATATATATCTGAAGCGCGCAATAATCAATACAATAATGGGGACGGTGTGTAACATCACTCGTACACACTGGAGTCATGCCATTGGTGCATCAATGACATAGCCATGTTACCTTCATGGCTAGGATAACAATATTTGGCTCGGGTATCAATCTGAAGGGTCAAACAAAGGTCCATAGTGTAGCAATATATAAATCTTCACAATCAAAGGTCCAATATCAATGGTTCACAATTCAGAGGTTCATAACAATAGTTCAATATCAAAGTTCAGTAGCAACAGTCCAATGTCAAAGTCCAATATTAAAGGTTCAGTATCCAAGGTTCAGTAACAGAGGTTCAATAACAATCGGTTCAGTGACAGTGGTACAATAACAGAGGTTCAATATCAACAGTTCAGTAACAGAGGGGTCAATAGCAAAGGTCAATATCAGAGGGTCAATAGCAAAGATTCAATATCGGAGGGTCAATAGCAAATAAATCTCATAAACGAAACAAAGTTGAAGGATCAGAAAGTCATGGGAAACCCCTACTGAAAAGGGATAGAATATCTGTACCTTAACGCCAATGAAAGGATAGCAAACGAATGAACAAACACGAAGACACCACGCCACGTCTTCTTCAATGAATCTACACCGATTATGGTTCGCATAATAATTATTAGCTCATTTAATGTCGTAACGGATTTTAAATATTCATTATGAAATGCATTAATACTTTTAGAGTTTAATTTGGTTAAGCGCATTCTTATTTTATTAATAGGCCGATTTAAGATTTTAGGTTAACCGTTTAGACACAAAGATAGAATGAAAATCCCTTAGTTCAAAATACCCATTCAAACACTCATAAAGGACGCACACGAACACATTATAACGCCAACTTCAACGAGACCAATAAAAATAAATAAACACGCCATCCTTAAAATACCCACACAAAATTTCACAAGACACACCGTTCACATGCCAACGACCCAATTTAAACTCACCGATTAGTAATGCAAACTATTATATACAATAACTATACTTATTACCTGGTCATGCAATTACCTTCATCATATGCAACTTAAACTATTAATTGATAAAACATATACATGCTTACAATGACCAGTCCTACGATTAACAAAACTTTGAACAAACCTTATTACGTCATACAAGACTTATACTCAATCACATGCCACTTGTTTTATAACCAGTACTAAATTTAATACACACAATATGCTTCTCTTGATTTCATGGGACCAGGCTACTATATCTGTGATAGTTTTATTTGACAAAAGCATGCATTTATATGGGATTTCATATGGTTCAAATTAACATGGGTTTTAGTTATGCTTTTATGTGGCAAACGTTTTAGACATTCTTGACACCCATAAACACATGCAACCACAACCGTTACAATACACTTACTACTCTAATTCATGCATATTCAAGACACCACAATTTAGCAGTTTACCAATGAGAACTTATCACACAAGCTCACACTCGACTCGACCATCATCACCCCCGATCATGCACAAGCTAAATCGAGATTTTAACTCACCCTAACACACAACAGTACACATACACAAATCAGTCCACAACCACTTATATATATAAACGCATGGTTTAGATATTTCATGTATCCAAGTTATGATCTTATGTGACGATTTAAGGTATCATTTTATGTAATGAGAGTTCCATTATTCGAACATATGCATGGTCACACGTTTAACACAACAACATGAAGAAGGAAAACAGAAACGAGATTGATGATACGAACCCTTGTGTGAGATCGGGTGGAGAACGAGAGCCACGAGAACCAAACCCACGACAAGACCTAGACCAAACAGCCACTCCCTTCGTCCAGCAGCCCACGACCAAGGTCACCTTCGAACCAATCACGACCACAGCAGGAAGCCATTACGAAAAGAATAAAGGAGAAAATCATGGGAAGTTATTTGGGGAGACTATGGCGTTAAATCTTGGCTGAATAAGGGGGGAAAGGCGTTTTCTATGGCCCCTAAAAAGGGGAGTTTTAATGACCCATTAAATCTTCCAAATTTACAAATGTGAAGGTTACAAAAGAGATTAAATGGTGTGAGTATTATTCGGCCAAGTTAGGATGTTTCAAAGCAAAATTTCAACTTTCCAAAATTACTATATGATGGCTCAAAATATGATATCCTTTGTAACTTATACAATATGATTTAATCCATGTATATGACGTGTGATATTCAATAGGTGTGCCGATTTTTATTTTATTTTTGTACAAGTTGGTTATTTACGGGTTAGGTTAGCTTTACATCTACTGAGCTTGACGTACGTATTTTACAAATATTAACTGCGAGGGGTAAATTAGTCTTTTCATACGTTTACGATTTTTAGGGTTTTACAACTCTTCCCCTCTAAAAGAAAATTTTCGTCCTCGAAAATTGAAGTCGCATAGGTACATGGAGACGTATATGTTTAAGGCAGACGTAGCAATCCATAGTTTCACACAGATCATAACGATTTCAGTTCTAAGGCGTACAAAACTTATACGTAACAGATGTCGACGAGAATCTCGCGAAGAGGTACAAAATTCTAAACGAACATGGGGAGTGCCAAATAACGGATATAAGTCCTAGTCCATCCACGTACCAACCCCAGGCATTTCCCAGGATGTCGTACGATTTCAATAAGCTCAAATTATATGATCTCGGTATTATCACGTTGATCAGGCGTCATAATACTTGCATCACATAACAAGTCCTTATTGTCATCATATTCTGTCTCGGGTCATGACAAACCACATAACCAATACGACAAAACAGATAACATACAAGTAACAATTAACACACCAAAATAGACCAGATCACATACATACAACATATACAATATCAAAACCACTTACCATACCACAAAAGAAAGAAAGCCACCAACCTGATCGAAATGGTTCCTCATGACTCATTACCGACGATCCAATAATAAAGCTGAGATAACACCAAAATGCTAAACGATAAAACTTCACGATTCAAACAGAGTTCTGAACAAATCAAAGAAAAGTAATACCGATCAAATCATATAGCAAAATATCAAACCGCCTCAGAACGCGTGACAAACAAATCGGAGTAACACAAGTCGCGCCCAATCATATGAAGTAGATGAACCTTCTCAGCCACCAGTTGAATCTTGTCTCCGTCTTTCCGCCTTTGGTAGATCCGTCCAGCTCTCTCCAGCAGCATCCTGATGTCTTCAGTAGCATGGCAGTCGGGTGCGGCTTCTGCTTCACGAACCTCTCCAGCTCAGGAATTGATGCAGCAACGCAGGGTCGGCACCATCATCTTCGATTCCACGAGTAGTCTCCATCTAACGATCGACAAACATATGTGCGAAGACAAATCAAACAAAATCAAATGTGAAAGGAAGAAGGTCATACAGCGAAGACAAAAGAATATCGAAGTCAAATCTGAACGACAATCCAAAGGAATCGAAAGAGATCAAAACAAACGGAAGCCTAATGTCTACCCAAGTCCTCACAGGTCAACCTTAAGGTCTACAAGACGAAGCCTGGGCTCTGAAACCATAATTGTAACACCCCAACCCGACAAGGGTAGAAGTGTCACATTCTGGTGTCATATCAGAACGTACAAATAAATTTTACAAGCGGAAGCCTTACAAAGTAAATTATCAAGTCATATAAACGAATGACTTACAAAGAAAATACAAAACCCAAAATGTCAATAAAATGAAATGAGTTATCGAAACAATGGCTCTTCAAAATAAGTCCAAAATGATAAGGTAACTAGGGTCAGTCCACTCAGATAATCCAACTCTCAGCCCATCAAAGCCCATCTTCAACCTAAAAACCTGCCGCAGGAAAAGAAATGCGGCTGAGCTTAAAAAACCCAGTGAACAGATATAACAAAACGAAAGCTAAACGAAATCAGAGATACAAATAAAATAAGAAAACTGATAACAAGGTCGCAACGAGAAGAGAACAATGAGTCAATGAGGATTCTTGCAGAATTACAATTATACACATATCCAGAAGGAACAGATAATAAGGAGAACAGAGCGAAGCAAAGCACCGATGACATATATACAAGCACATACAAACCAGGCATACAAGTACTGAAACATACATAAATATAACAGACGTAGCATCCACACAACCTTTATGGCATACAATCAATTCAGGAAATCAGAAGACATACAAGTCAAACGGAAGTCCAAAGGCTAGCGGAAGCAACTAACTAGTAAGTTAGCATGGCAATCACACAAGTCAAGTACCCACAGTTAATAACATCACCAGTATTACAGTAGCAGAAATACCATCAGTAATCAGACATGGTAACCACACGTATCAACTATGAATTCAGCATGAACACTATAATAGAATGACTTAAGGACATAGCAGAACAAATTGACAAGTTAACAAGCCAGACCACATAAGTCGAACCATTTATCCAATCAAACAGTAGCATAAACAGCAATGTACACATGGCAGGTCAACAATAAGCAGCTAAGGATACTAACAGATATTCCTAGTCCACGAGGTTAACCGAACGAAGTTTACATGATAAGCCGTCAAAACAATCATTTATACACTAGCATGGACCAGACGAATCAAAGGGTCACATAATAGTAGGATAAACGGTTGATCAGTTATTAGCATGACAATAAGTGAACCAGACAATCACATATTACTAATACAGTAGCAGGGCAAACGATAGTCACGTAAAACATTTAAAGGCATAATCAAATTCAATAACCATATAATAACCCGGTACGTGAATGGAACGGTAGTCTGAAGGCAATGGAATAAGAGTATGACAGATCAATGCAATGGAATATATATCTCAGTAGTAAAGTGAGTCTCATAAGGGTGTAGAGTAGTGGACAATCAATACGGAATATGGTGCGTTGGGAATACAGAAGGTACAATGTAGGTATATCAATAGTGTAAGGTTTGTCAGAAATCCATCCCGAGCCAACAATACAATACAATACAATCAATAGCGGCATTAGCAACCCAATATCCAATAGTAACCATCGTATTCGGATGGGTGACCTCGGAATACCAGACAATAGGAGGGGAGACCTCAGTAACCAATATGGAGTAGCTAGCTCCCAGACTGTGAGGGGGTGTATTGCACACACGCACCACATCACCAATACAATATCAATACAATCAATCAATACAATACAAATCTAGGATGCATCCATACGCCCCCTGCAATACAATAATGGCCAATACAATATATATCTGAAGCGCGCAATAATCAATACAATAATGGGGACGGTGTGTAACATCACTCGTACACACTGGAGTCATGCCATTGGTGCATCAATGACACGGCCATGTTACCTTCATGGCTAGGATAAGAATATTTGGCTCGGGTATCAATCTCAAGGGTCAAACAAAGGTCCATAGTGTAGCAATATATAAATCTTCACAATCAAAGGTCCAATATCAATGGTTCACAATTCAGAGGTTCATAACAATAGTTCAATATCAAAGTTCAGTAGCAACAGTCCAATGTCAAAGTCCAATATTAAAGGTTCAGTATCCAAGGTTCAGTAACAGAGGTTCAATAACAATCGGTTCAGTGACAGTGGTACAATATCAACAGTTCAGTAACAGAGGGGTCAATAGCAAAGGTCAATATCAGAGGGTCAATAGCAAAGATTCAATATCGGAGGGTCAATAGCAAATAAATCTCATAAACGAAACAAAGTCGAAGGATCAGAAAGTCATGGGAAACCCCTACTGAAAAGGGATAGAATATCTGTACCTTAACGCCAATGAAAGGAAAGCAAACGAATGAACAAACACGAAGACACCACGCAACGTCTTCTTCAATGAATCTACACCGATTATGGTTCGCATAATAATTATTAGCTCATTTAATGTCATAACGGATTTTAAATATTCATTATGAAATGCATTAATACTTTTAGAGTTTAATTTGGTTAAGCGCATTCTTATTTTATTAATAGGCCGATTTAAGATTTTAGGTTAACCGTTTAGACACAAAGATAGAATGAAAATCCCTTAGTTCAAAATACCCATTCAAACACTCATAAAGGACGCACACGAACACATTATAACGCCAACTTCAACGAGACCAATAAAAATAAATAAACACGCCATCCTTAAAATACCCACACAAAATTTCACAAGACACACCGTTCACATGCCAACGACCCAATTTAAACTCACCGATTAGTAATGCAAGCTATTATATACAATAACTATACTTATTACCTGGTCATGCAATTACCTTCATCACATGCAACTTAAACTATTAATTGATAAAACATATACATGCTTACAATGACCAGTCCTACGATTAACAAAACTTTGAACAAACCTTATTACGTCATACAAGACTTATACTCAATCACATGCCACTTGTTTTATAACCAGTACTAAATTTAATACACACAATATGCTTCTCTTGATTTCATGGGACCAGGCTACTATATCTGTGATAGTTTTATTTGACAAAAGCATGCATTTATATGGGATTTCATATGGTTCAAATTAACATGGGTTTTAGTTATGCTTTTATGTGGCAAACGTTTTAGACATTCTTGACACCCATAAACACATGCAACCACAACCGTTACAATACACTTACTACTCTAATTCATGCATATTCAAGACACCACAATTTAGCAGTTTACCAATGAGAACTTATCACACAAGCTCACACTCGACTCGACCATCATCACCCCCGATCATGCACAAGCTAAATCGAGATTTTAACTCACCCTAACACACAACAGTACACATACACAAATCAGTCCACAACCACTTATATATATAAACGCATGGTTTAGATATTTCATGTATCCAAGTTATGATCTTATGTGACGATTTAAGGTATCATTTTATGTAATGAGAGTTCCATTATTCGAACATATGCATGGTCACACGTTTAACACAACAACATGAAGAAGGAAAACAGAAACGAGATTGATGATACGAACCCTTGTGTGAGATCGGGTGGAGAACGAGAGCCACGAGAACCAAACCCACGACAAGACCTAGACCAAACAGCCACTCCCTTCGTCCAGCAGCCCACGACCAAGGTCACCTTCGAACCAATCACGACCACAGCAGGAAGCCATTACGAAAAGAATAAAGGAGAAAATCATGGGAAGTTATTTGGGGAGACTATGGCGTTAAATCTTGGCTGAATAAGGGGGGAAAGGCGTTTTCTATGGCCCCTAAAAAGGGGAGTTTTAATGACCCATTAAATCTTCCAAATTTACAAATGTGAAGGTTACAAAAGAGATTAAATGGTGTGAGTATTATTCGGCCAAGTTAGGATGTTTCAAAGCAAAATTTCAACTTTCCAAAATTACTATATGATGGCTCAAAATATAATATCTTTTGTAACTTATACAATATGATTTAATCCATGTATATGACGTGTGATATTCAATAGGTGTGCCGATTTTTATTTTATTTTTGTACAAGTTGGTTATTTACGGGTTAGGTTAGCTGGCGGTGGAGTGCACCGTTAGTCCTTAGGACTAACGATGCAATTTATTTTATTGCATCGTTAGTTCTAAGGACTAACGGTGCAAATATTTTCTCTTCTGTTAGAAGATAAAGGAGAAAATTTTGCATCGTTAGTCCTTATTAACTGAATTTGCTAACAAAGGATGTATTTGTGCCAATTTTACTAACGGATGGATGGTTTTGTGCAAACAAAAAGTTTAAGGATGTAAAGCGAGACAAAGGACAAACCACATGAATGTATTTTAGACTTTACTCATCTTATAATAATAAAGTTGTCAAATATATCGATGAACAAATGGATGTATCTTTAGTGGCGTGGCCGTGGCGTATATAGAGGTCAACTAGGAAAATGCCATTAGGGCCAAATATTATTTCAAAGAAAAAAAAATCCGTAACCAGGATATACCAAGAAGACTAATAATCAGCTTATAGTAACAGATAAAGGGAATGGACATGGAGGTTCAGAAACTTCAACGACTCCATCAAGCATCTGGATCACATTCCTCATTGTCGGCCTCAAAGACGGGTTTTCTTGGACACACCAAAGACCAACCATCACAAATGTTGTTAGGTTCTTGGAGTCATCTAAGGCCTCTAAATCGTTCCCAACAAGTGTATCCAAAATCCTTTCTTCATAGCAGTCCCATGCCCAGTCAGTCAAGATTGCTCCATAGTCATTACCACTCTCATTCTCCTTAACGCTCTTCCGGCAAGAAATTATCTCAAGTATCAATACACCAAAGCTATAAACATCAACCTCCGTTGTGATGGGGGTATTTCTGAACCATTCTGGAGCAACATATCCTTTTGTTCCTCTGATTCCAGTGTTTGTTCGACTCTGATTCCTAATCAATAGTTTTGCCAATCCAAAATCAGAAATCTTGGCATTGTAGTATTCATCAAGAAGTATATTCTGAGGCTTTATATCACAGTGGATTATCTGTGTGCTACACTCTTCATGGAGGTACGCGAGTCCCTTTGCAATCCCCAGCGCTAGGTGCCTCCTTTGTTTCCAACTGGGTCTCTCGTCTCCGAAAATAAAGCTCGCCAATGTACCATTACTCATGTACTCGTAAACCAATAGCCGCTGCTCACCTTCATCACAATAGCCTAGAAGTTGTACCAGATTTTTGTGATGAGTTCTTGCGATAGCTTTGACTTCGGTCTGGAATTCCTTTTCGCCATCTTTAAAAACCCTATCCAACTTTTTCACTGCCACAATATATGTTTGGCCCTATTACACCTTTATAGACTATCCCAAATGCCCCCTTTCCCACTTCTTCTTTGAACCCATTAGTTGCTTCGACTAGCTCTTGATAGGTAAAATGAGGCAGATTGGTATCGAGAGATTTAGTATCTGGATAATGATTATTGGTTTTTCTCTGGTAGTTGAGGAAGAAACCAAGACATATAACACCAATAAATATGACATTTACAAACACAGAACTACCTAGGAGGGCTGATATTATGGTAATCACTGTTTTCTGGTTTTTCTTCTTTCCTGGAAACTGAGGAAAGTTAACACGAGGAAGTTCCTCTTTCCTATATTTCAGGAATGCCTTCATACTAAGTGATTCATTCGTCCATCCATTAGAGAGTGGCAGCCTCTTCTTCCAGCATTGATCACCATCATGAATTGCCACAGCACATAAACAATCATGTAAACATGAATCTTTGCATTCCTGCATGCTGATTGAATCCATTTGCACATATACAGCACCTGGCCAATCAACACCAGTGAGCTCCATGAAATCGAAGTCGCCCTTGTAATATGGCTCATCTTCGTTACAGCTTGGAGTGAAATTAAGCTTGCAGTCACCATATGGATCACTGGGATCTAACAGTGGCAAACCTAGTGGGCATTCACAATTTGGCCGGCTAGCACCATTAAGACTGCAAACATTGTTAAACCCACAGGCCCCACTACCTTTTTCTCCGATGATATCATGACATATGTTTCCCGGCACCAACCATGAAACGCTCCAACTTGTGTTGCCTACAGAATTTTTGGGGTGATAGTATTGAATAAAAACACCATCAAAGCCTAGAGTAGCTCTGTGATAATAATCTCCAGATGGAAGTGCATCATTTGGAGTAAGGTTAAATCTTTGACCATTTCTTCTCAGTATATACATGTATCCCGTTGCATCAAACATCAATTGGTCACCTGAATTTGTTGAGTTTGAGGGATCATCAGTACCACTGTTATAGTAAGCTTTGTTAGGATAATTAGAACGTACATCTCGAGAATTCAGAACAAGATTCCCATCTTCTAGCATACGTAACTGGAATCTTCCTCCAGTGAAGTTTGTTTCGCTCTTTTGTGAATTGATCACTCCGCCTCTCTTCATAATTTGAGTAGGCAACATGGTATTGGCAGGAAAACTAAAACTCTCCCATATCTTTCTAGAATCACTACCAAAAAGCTCAAAGTTACCTGTATCATTCATAACAGCATACGCAAGATTGGAGATGGGCCTTGAAACCCAAAGATCTGTGCCTTGAGGATCACTGAGTACGAGCCCACGCCCATTGATAAGCTCAACTTTTGACCCTCTAGACACCATGGGATTTCCTTGCGGATACCAAATTATGGTCTTGTCAGGTATCTTGTCATACCATATGGATAACACATAGTTATCTTTGCCCCGAAATCGTTGGAACCCAAAGGCAAAATCACCAGAAGGTGAAAGCCATGATCTGGCATTTTCTGTTGCTGTGAGTGAAGCGCCAATTGGTACAGAACCATTTATTTGTTGTGCTACAACTATGAATGGTACACAAAAAGTTAAAAGAACAACAAATAGAAGCTTGGTCATTGCAAATTGCTAGAATGATTATCTATATGAGAAGGATACAAGTTTTTTTTTTCTTTTTTTTAGGTAAAGGGTTTCCCCAGTAAATAAGAACGATACAAGTTATAATATATGGATCATTGCTTTCTAGTCAACTGAAAGACCTTTGGAGTCAACAAAGTCTTTTGTGACAGATTGTTATTGATTCAAACTTCAACAAAATTACGTAGGTGTCCCGTACCTTCTAAAGTACGTATCTTGACATTGTCATATAAGAAATGCGAATTGGAAACTAACCTGCTTTGAACTTTCTACATAAAAGAACGAAAAACCCAAAGGTTACCAAAATAATGTTCACAGTGACAACAGGAAGAAAAGCTACATCTACCTATATATCTTGGCTGTTTTGACCAAAGTCCTCCCCCTATATTGTTGGGATACGTTTTTGTTCAATACGGCAGGAAATATGTGAGCCTATTTGGGCACACGTATACACATAGGATGTGTTTATTAATTAATATATTTTGTATATTTAGTAATTATATTAATATGTTTCACAAAAAAATTAATGGCTGTTAATTATACAGTTAGTCGATATAATTAACTAATATCATTAATTTATAAATGAGGGACTTATTAGTTCGAAATCCAAACCCATGAGGTGCGGGATAAATGAGCCGGCCATAGTAGGATCTAGAAGGGGAGGAGAGCATCGAATTTTGAAACTTGAGGAGGTAACAGGCTCAAACTTAGAGAACAAGTTAGACGCTATATATACACCTTCTTGTTTCACAATTGAAAAAAATAATAATAATAAAATAAAAAACTAAAAAAATAAAAAAATTGATACCCTAAAACTTATGCATGCATCATACATGCATGCAGTTTCACACAAGATCTTTAATATAATAAAACTAAATCATAAGTGAAGACTTTTGTAATTCAAAAAAATAATTATCCCTTGTGAGGCAACATTTTTTAATTACTATTTATTTATTTTAAATATCTTATATTAAAAAAACCTAAATAATTCCTTATTTGGCAAAAGTATTTGTAAATTCGTCTTTTAAAGAAAATTTGAGCTCAAAAATACATGTGTCAAAAATTAAAAGATAAACAACTATGAGAAGGCGGGGTAATTTACAAATATTAAATGATGTATTATGTAAATTGAAACTAAAAAAAACACAATTTCCCGATCAACAATCCTCTCTCCCAAAACCTAAATCAACTTCACTGGAGTTTCTAACCCTAAATCGTTGCAGAACCAAAGTCGAATATCACAATCACGTTGATTCTCAAAATCAATTACAATTCATTCAATTCACAATCAGTTTATACCTCAAATTAGTTGAAATAATTTGATATGGTCCTTTATTTTGGTAAGATTTTGGGTTTCATGTCTAATTTTCTACTTCTATTTCAATAATATTATTTTTTTCGATTATATTAGTTGCTTTCCTGGCCCATAGTTAATTTTGTTAATTATGTTTTTTATAGTGTATATATATTGAATTTATGTATTGTTGTTATTTATAGGAATGAAAACATTCAGAGATAAGGATATGTTACATAGATCTTTGGATTTTATTTTTAAAGATTTGAATTTTTATATTTAAAGTTATAAAATTTATATCCTAACTTTGATGGGGTATGATTTTTTTCAATTTCTTTTGAAGTTACTATTAATTTAATGTAATTTTATATTCTGTGGAGTTACCACTATTAGTTCAGGAATTCAGGTGTAAGGTAATGTTATATTCAAGAGATATTTTATGATGCAACCATCATGAAACTAATAGTTTCAAATAAGGAACTCCAAAGTTTATATGTGTATCAAAATGATGAAACTCCAAAGTCTGTTACAAAATACTAAGAATGTTGCTCAATCAATCAAAAAAGAGTAATAATACATTGACTAATAGAGATGAGGCTCGTATGGACATTAATTTTTTTCATGTATCTTATCTTTCGGTGAACTTCGCACTCCAAATTCTCATGAATCAGTCATGGAAATGGGTATGGTAGATGAAAGACTTCTACATTTGGGCATGAAAGTAGCTGCTCCACCTAAAGAATGTTTAGACTAACATTTTTCCTATATTAATGTCCAGGCACATCGAAGGAACATCTTCCCAAAAATCTGCAGTCATGTGTAAGTGTTCCTGATTGCTCACTGATTCTGCCATGTTTATGACCGAGGGTGTCTAGAAGGCTCTCTTTCTTTCAAGATAAAACTGACTCAACACCTGATATTGTTGAAAGCTCACCAATTCGACCATCTTCAAGACCGCGATCCTCAACACGACTATCTTACTTTCAAGATTCAACACCTCAAGTTGTTCCTGATGTTCAGGTTGGCCAATCTTCTTCACACCAAGCTTAACGCAAACAACCAACGACCAATCATCTTTATATGGTACTTTTTGTACACACATAACCCTTTTATCATTTATTATATCATGATTCTCTTTTATTTAACGTTTTTATTAATTTGCTAATTTTGCAAGTTCGCCTTCTTCGTATTTGGATTTAGGGACCGTGAGCAAGCGTGCAAGTATTGTCATGCTGAGTTTTGGTTGATGGAACGCCTCAAAGGTTATTTTTCGAATGGCAGGATTCAATATAGCCGATGTTGTAGAGGTGGTCGAGTCAGGTAACCACTTCCAAGATAATCCTCGAGAGATCATTAAAGAACTCTTCAAAGATAGGCACTTCATGGATAACATCCGTGCTTACAACATGATGTTCAACATGGCTTCCTTTGGGGCTAATTTGGATGATCCAGTTAATAATGACTCAGGGCCTTATGTATTCAAGGTTGAAGGATAAATTTCGCATTGAATGGGATCTTTATGTCCACCACTGGATCAAAATCCAAGGTTTTTGCAATTTTATATCTATGAAACTGACAATGAGGTTGTTGAAAACTAGAAGGGAGGTTGAATAGTTTTACCAATTAAAACTTCCTTTTAAACTATTTAGATCGACTTATGTCAATCTATTTGGTTGTGTGTGTTGGATGTTGATAAACAAGCATATAAAGATATGGAATGAAAAGATAAGAGTAAGAAGCACAAAACCACAACGCGAGTATTTATAGTGGTTCGGCTACAAGGACACCTTCCTTACCCTACTCTACTCCCCGAGTCACCTACTCGAGAGTTCGTAAACACTACACCAATCTCCTTATGGCGGAGAAGCCTTCACAACGTCGCCTACCCTTTTTCCGATGCTAGGCTAACCACCGAGTTCTTTCACTCCAAGGTGAACCAAACCTACACAACGTCGCCTACCCTTTATAAGGTACTAGGCTAAGTACCTAGTTCTTTCACTCCAAGGTGAACTATACCTTCACAACGTCGCCTACCCTTTATTAGGTACTAGGCTAAGCACCTAGTTCTATTGCAATGGAGGAACTACTACCACACTACACCAACGACTAATCCCAAAGGAGATCTACTCCTTTACAAAATCATCAAGGACATCAATATCCTTGGATCTAATGCTAGTCTATCTAGTACATCGAAACACACCACATCGAATGTACATCTAAGGCACCTGTCACTAATGCCTTTGACTAGATCTACAAGACACCTTTCACTAATGTCTTGTGTCTTCACTTTTAAGAACCTTTCACTAATGCTTCAAGTCTTGACTTCTAAGCACCTTTCACTAATGCTTCTTGTCTTGACTTCTAAGCACCTACCACAAGTGCTTATGCTATAGACGATAGATACCCTTCACTAATATCTTCGTCTTGACACTTGAGACATCTTTCACTAATGTCTTCAACACTACACTTCTTTGAAGAAAGAAAGGAATCATCAACAAGAAGACTTCAGTAGCCTTGATGATGAGGAAGCATGGCAACTCATGGACTTGAGCTTGCTTGATTTCAAAGGTGGTGATCTTGCCTTTAAGAGGAACCTAAAAGATCACACAAAAACAAAACTACAAACATAGATCTCTTGGATATGAGGTTAGTGAGTTTTTAACTCAGGGATAAAGTGTGTTAGAAAGGGGTAAGAAATAATGAAGAAATGGCTCACTATTTATAGAGGAAAAATCCTACTGTTCCCCGGATCCCACGGATCCCTTCCACAAGGGATCCGTCTAGCGTTAAGCTAGGGATCCGTGGGATGCTCCCTTTTACCCATGGGTATTTTGGTTATGGGTCATGGGTCATGGGTTGAACCATGGATCTTTGGCTAGATACAATGTATCTTTGAGTGCAATGCACATGGTCACTTGGGTATGGGTTGATCCATGGGTTATGGATATTATCCATGTATGATATAAGCATGATGTCATGCAATGGGTTATGGGTCAAGATCCATGGGTTATGGGCTTTGGGTTGTACCCAACTACATTCAATGTATTTGCCCAATGGGTTGTGATGCTTAAGTTTTTACCCATTTATATTACCCAATATACTACATACTAGTTATGTGTATATTTTATCCAAATATGTAAACACTAGTTGTTGTACATATGTATTACTAAATCATAAAATCACTTATACTTGTTTTAGTGTTTTATGTGAAAATGTGAATATGTTAGAAACTATTAGTTCAAACAATTTACGTATTTTATTTGTTTCGTTAAAATGATTTTACGTTTGTTATCGACAAAACATTAGAAGATCGTAAAATATAAATAAACGGTTTTACAGCTTATTTGTATTAACAATCTCCCCCTTTTTGTTGATGACAAAACATAAAATTATTTTAAGGAAAAACTAAAATTTGTAAAAGTTTGAATTTGTAGTTTTTATTTCTTCTCCCCCTTTTTGTCGAAACAAAAAGTGTTTGAAGGAAAGCAACACATCTTTTTTAAGAAAAACATGTGAAAGAAATAAAAATAAAAAATAGCGAGCAAGTAACGGGAACGGATCTCGTCTTTACTCCCCTTTGACGAGTCCATCCCTATGTAAGGGCGTCAAGAAAGTGATACTAATCTAGTTTGTTTGCAAGTAAGCTTGTAAAAGATTTCGTCTAAGTGACGAATGTACTCCCCCTTGATGATTGCAATATTGCAAGGGAATGTCATGAAATGTAAACCTAGTATTGCAAGTGATTTGCAATGTATTGCTTTGACTTAAAGCTCCCCCTAGCTTTAGGATGTCAAAGTCTTCATGTGTAAATTGAATATCTACAAAACAAAGGTTAAAAAGCAAGTATAATTCATAATTTCCTGCAAATGTGGTTCAAGTTAGTAGAAAGAAAGCTTTCTGTCTCACGGATCCCACGATTCCCTCCTAGTAGGGATCCGTCTAGGAAATTATGAGGGATCCGTATTAGCTGATTAATTTCAGCAAAGGTGATATAACAAGCAATGTTATCACAAAAATGAGATATGAATACAAAGTAATCATATGCTCAGAAACATAACAAGTAGCATGTAATTCCATTTAATAAAACTAGAGTTATGATATACATGACTCTAAAAACTAAAAAAATAAGAAAATACATGGCTAGGAATTTCTAAACCAATTATCGCTTGATGCTAGGACACCACTAAAATCTTCTAGCTCAAGTTTTGTTTAGGTTTGATCTCGTCGAAACGTTCGAGGAGATGATAGAACATGAAACGTTGGTCTTCTCGTACTTCATGTATAGTATCAAACTTTCAACATGTTGACAATGATAGCAATCTTTGTCATGGCTAGGTAGTGGTGGTGGAAGAAATGAGATGGCTTGATGTGAAGGATCAAGTGAAGCGGCTTGTGGAGCTTCAAACGATGGAGGGATTGGTGGAGGCACATTTGAGAATGGTTCGACCAAGAATGATGGTGATGGTAGAGAAGTGTCAACTTCCATATGGTCGGGTGGTTGACTTTGATGATTTCTCATAATCCAAATGGGATTATATGATGGAAACGGCGAAAAGGAAGCCGGAGCAAGTGTTGACTCAACACCTTGATTTTGTACCATTATTCCTCCTAATGAGGGAAATGTTGTTGGTGGAAGCGGATGAGACGGCCTAGGAGGCAAGTCCTCTAAATTGTAGAGGTGTGGTGATGATAGTGGGGATGTAAACGAAATAGCTCTAGGAACTAATGGTGATGGTTTAGTGGAGATGATATTGTTTGGCCTAGGAGGTATGGTGGTGTTTGGCATTAGTAGTTTTGTGGGTACTATCCTTTTAGGAATTGGTTTGATTGGATGATGAAGGATCCTATCATTTGTTGGCTTGACCGGAGATGATTCGGTTGAAGAGATTTCGTGTATAACACGCGCCTTTTTCATGGGTGGTTCTTTGGTGGATAAGTTACTTACTTGGGGTTTTCCTCATGATGAGATGATTTCAAGAGGTTTGCAAAGATTTCTAAAGTGCTGAAAGTTAGGATGAGAGTGATGACTATGGAGGTCCTAACAAAGTGGTTTATAAACCAAGAGATTTGGCAAGTGCATTTAAGCCTTAAGCCACTAGGATTCATTGGAATGTGATGATTAACATGCACAAGAGTCAACTTCAGAGGTTGCACTGATCTAGGAACTCATTTAAGATGAGATGGAGTGTTTGAGTTAGGAAGATGAGTGATTTAGCTAATGATTGTCTTTTATGGAAGGATTTGGAACTTTCAAAGAGTACCAATGGATGAGCAAGGATGACACTAAAGATGAGAGTGTCAATTGAAGCTAAATGATCCTAGAGATCAGGTTGTGACTTAGGATAGTGTTTTGAAAAAATATCCTAGAGGATTTGAGATGAAAAAATTAGAATTTGATCAACTTTGATCAATTTTGAGGTGAGGATGATTTATGATCAATTTTGCCATAATTGAAAGATTTTAAAGACTAAGTAGAAAATGAAGTGTGAGTTTGAGAGCGGAAGAGTAATGGATAAAAATGAAATGGTAGATCTACAAGCGTTTTAGAGTGTGATCTAGGTGTGTGAGTAGGAAGGGTCAACCTATCTTGATAAGGACTTATTTTGCCATAAGACACTATGGTTAGCTTAGTGTGAGGTGTTCTAAGGATATGTTTGAAATATAATGCTTGCAATTGCATTTTCTGTTTGCCGGATCCCACGGTTCCCTAAGTGAAGGGATCCGTCTAGCACAAACTTTGGGATCCGTCCATCTGCTCAGCAGAACCTTTACTAAAGGTATGCAATGATCTTGACAATGCATCATATTCCAAGGTTGGTTTAGAGGGGTTCTAACACTAATATATCAAATGTAATATGTTTTTATTTCATGAAGGAAATAGGATTACATTGATAAAGCACGAGTACAAGAGAATTGATCCTATTTTGAAATACTACTAAGTTTCTTGAGTGTTTTCGCTAGGAGGATCATTATGTGATTGATGAGTGTTGGTGGAATCAAGAATGAAGAAAGTCTTCATGAGAGATATGTTTAGTGGTTCCATCATCTTGTTCACAAGTACGTACAACGAACTTTGAAATTGAGGATGGAAGTGCATAACATTATGATAGAGGCGTGTCAAGAACATTCCATAAGGGATGAGTTTATTCTTGGAGCCTTGAAGATTTGCAATTCGCCTTGCGAAGAAGTAGGCGAGATTGTATGGTTGTTGTGTTAGCAAATAGTACAACATGTGAGCACAACAAGCGGGAAGAATTTCTCGATTTCCCCTAAGGCTCCAAAGATTTTCACGTAGGATGAGTGCAAGAGGCTTGTACTCTTCTCGGATATCCCTTGTAAAGATAATGTTTGGATCGGAGTAATATGGTCGAGGTTTGCATATTATGCGATTTAAATCTTCTGGAGAGGGTATGTGTGAACAATATGGACTATTTTCTTCACGAAAGTTGAAGAGAGAATCCAGAGACCAATCTTCGGTGAAGGCACATTGTCCATGATTAGGAATCCGGAGGATGTGAGCAAAATGCCCAAGGGTTACGAACGAGTTCGACTTGACGGAAGAATTCCATTATGAACCTTGGACATATCTTCTCGTTGATTTCAAGAAGACATTCTAGTCCTATGGCTCGGAAGGAGGTATTGATACCTTCTTCAAATTGTAGAGAGGTGTCTAGAATACGTCCTTCTTGGAAGTGACGGGTTTCGAGATTGTTGAACCCACGGACATGATTGCCAGGTGTGTTGGGCTCAAGAGAGATGTTAGGAGTGTAGACGCTAGTGAGTGAAAATCAAACTCGTATTCATGCGTCATAGTTGAACCTATAGAAGTGATGGGTTAATAAGAGGTGATGTTTATGGTCAACCTATGATTATCTAACGTTTTTATTAGATTTTTATTAACAATGGTTTTTAAACAAGAAAGACACTTGACTCACTTATGGTTTTGACATTCTAGTGGAGTATTACTTTTAGAAGAAAAATGGTTTTTAATTTGCATGAAAAACTGTTCTCCAGTAGGACGGATCCCACAGTTCCTTTTTAAAAGAGATCCGTCTAGTATAACTTCCGGGATCCGTAGATCTGTAGTAACAGAAACAGATTTGATAAAAACATAGGTTTTACATTTTTATACCACGAAAAGTGTTTTATCCTACATTTTTTTAGCATGCATACATGACTTCTAATGTATCACGAATGAATATGAAACATATAAATCACAAGAAAATAAATAACAACAAAGATAACAAGATTATTAGTAATATTGTATTTCAATGCTAAGGATGATACAAAGGATTGGGTATATGATCCCAATGTAGATTAACAACACAAAGTAAATGTCTCCATATGTGAACTTCATCATAGGGAACACAAGTGCGATGAGTGTTAAGGAAATGAGCACGAGTGCGATGTAAACCATGTTGATGACGGATCTTCTTGGTTTCGGTTGAGATGGAATGAGGAGGAAGATGAAGTTTTTTAGTGAGAGGAAATTTTTGAAATTGGAAGATTTGAAAAAGTGAGGGTTTGATAGATTGGTCGACGGTGGGAGTTTTTATAGGGAAGGAGGAATTCTTGAAATTCGTGTTTTGTTTTTGTGGAAAACTAGAAGGGGGGGTTGAATAGTTTTACCAATTAAAACTTCTTTTTAAACTATTTAGATCGACTTATGTCAATCTATTTGGTTGTGTGTGTTGGATGTTGATAGACAAGCATATAAAGATATGTAATGAAAAGATAAGAGTAAGAAGCACAAAACCACAACGCGAGTATTTATAGTGGTTCGGCTACAAGGACACCTTCCTTGCCCTACTCCACTCCCCGAGTCACCTACTCGAGAGTTTGTAAACACTACACCAATCTCCTTATGGCGGAGAAGCCTTCACAACATCGCCTACCCTTTTTCCGGTGCTAGGCTAACCACCGGGTTCTTTCACTCCAAGGTGAACCAAACCTACACAACGTCGCCTACTCTTTATAAGGTACTAGGCTAAGTACCTAGTTCTTTCACTCCAAGGTGAACTACACCTTCACAACGTTGCCTACCCTTTATTAGGTACTAGGCTAAGCACCTAGTTCCATTGCAATGGAGGAACTACTACCACACTACACCAACGACTAATTCCAAAGGAGATCTACTCCTTTACAACATCATCAAGGACATCAATATCCTTGGATCTAATGCTAGTCTATCTAGTACATCGAAACACACCATATCGAATGTACATCTAAGGAACCTTTCACTAATGCCTTTGACTAAATATACAAGACACCTTTCACTAATGTCTTGTGTCTTCACTTCTAAGCACCTTTCACTAATGCTTCTTGTCTTGACTTCTAAGCACCTACCACAAGTGCTTATCCTATAGACGATATATACCCTTCACTAATATCTTCGTCTTGACACTTGAGACATATTTCATTAATGTCTTCAACACTACACCTCTTTGACGAAAGAAAGAAATCATCAACAAGAGGACTTCAATAGCCTTGATGATGAGGAAGCATGACAACTCATGGACTTGAGCTTGCTCGACTTCAAAGGTGGTGATCTTGCCTTTAAGAGGAACCTAGAAGATCACACAAAAACAAAACTATAAACATAGATCTCTTGGATCTAAGGTTAGTGAGATTTAACTTAGAGGAGAAAGTGTATTGGAAAAGGGTGAGAAATAATGAAGAAATGGCTCACTATTTATAGAGAAAAATCCTACTATTTCCCCGGATCCCACGGATCCCTTCCACAAGGGATCCGTCTAGCGTTAAGCTAGGGATCCGTGGAACGCTCCTCTTTGCCCATGGGTATTTTGGTTATGGGTCATGGGTCAAGGGTTGAACCATGGATCTTTGGTTAGATACAATGTATCTTTGAGTGCAATGCACTTAGTCACTTGGGTATGGGTTGATCCACGGGTTTATGGATATTATCCATGTATGATATAAGCATGATGTCATGCAATGTGTTATGGGTCAAGATCCATGGGTTATGGGCTTTGGGTTGTACCCAACTACATTCAATGTATATGCCCAATGGGTTGTGATACCTAATTTCTACCCATTTATAATACCCAATATACTACATACTAGTTATTTGTATATTTTACCCAAATATGTAAACACTAGTTGTTGTACATATGTATTACTAAATCATAAAATCACTTATACTTGTTTTAGTGTTTTATGTGAAAATGTGAATATGTTAGAAACTATTAGTTCAAACCATTTACGTATTTTATTTGTTTCGTTAACATGATTTTACGTTTTTTATCGACAAAACATTAGAAGATCGTAAAATATAAATAAACGTTTTTACGGATTATTTGTATTAACAGTTTTATTATTGGATTAAAAGAAACAAAACATAAGTTTTATATACCACGACTTTAGACGAGAAATAAAACACGTATGTGAGAAAAAGGCTTCCTAATGAAGCTTCATGTAAAACATGTAATTGCACAAAAGATAATCATATAAATACCTAAATAGGTATACTTAATTATCAAGCAAAGTAAAAAGAAAATCATACCTCTAGCGCACTTAGGAATGTCTTTACAAATGACACAGCAAATGTCACTTAGACTATTCCCGCTCCTTTGCGTTTAAGATACCTTCTTAAGGAAGGTATTCTTGTTACCAAGTAACTCTTAAAGCTTGGTGGGTATGAGCTTTGACTAATCAACATGACAAAGAAAATTAGTGCAATTAAATGAAAAATAAAAAAAATGTTGTTATTAAATCAACATCCAAACGTATAGTTTTAAAAGACATGGTGTTTGTTTTTATGAAAAAAAAACTTTTTTGTATTTTTCAATTAACCATGGATCGTATCAAGTTTTTAAAGTACAATATACTTCAAAAAACTTGGTAACGAAGCTCTGATGCGAATTGTTGAAAACTAGAAGGGGGGGTGTTGAATAGTTTTACCAATTAAAACTTCCTTTTAAACTATTTAGATTGACTTATGTCAATCTATTTGGTTGTGTGTGTTGGATGTTGATAAACAAGCATATAAAGATATGGAATGAAAAGCTAAGAGTAAGAAGCACAAAACCACAACGCGAGTATTTATAGTGGTTCGGCTACAAGGACACCTTCCTTGCCCTACTCCACTCCCCGAGTCACCTACTCGAGAGTTTGTAAACACTACACCAATCTCCTTATGGCGGAGAAGCCTTCACAACATCGCCTACCCTTTTTCCGGTGCTAGGCTAACCACCGGGTTCTTTCACTCCAAGGTGAACCAAACCTACACAACGTCACCTACTCTTTATAAGGTACTAGGCTAAGTACCTAGTTCTTTCACTCCAAGGTGAACTACACCTTCACAACGTTGCCTACCCTTTATTAGGTACTAGGCTAAGCACCTAGTTCCATTGCAATGGAGGAACTACTACCACACTACACCAACGACTAATTCCAAAGGAGATCTACTCCTTTACAACATCATCAAGGACATCAATATCCTTGGATCTAATGCTAGTCTATCTAGTACATCGAAACACACCATATCGAATGTACATCTAAGGAACCTTTCACTAATGCCTTTGACTAAATATACAAGACACCTTTCACTAATGTCTTGTGTCTTCACTTCTAAGCACCTTTCACTAATGCTTCAAGTCTTGACTTCTAAGCACCTTTCACTAATGCTTCTTGTCTTGACTTCTAAGCACCTACCACAAGTGCTTATGCTATAGACGATAGATACCCTTCACTAATATCTTCGTCTTGACACTTGAGACATCTTTCACTAATGTCTTCAACACTACACTTCTTTGAAGAAAGAAAGGAATCATCAACAAGAAGACTTTAGTAGCCTTGATGATGAGGAAGCATGGCAACTCATGGACTTGAGCTTGCTTGACTTCAAAGGTGGTGATCTTGCCTTTTAGAGGAACCTAAAAGATCACACAAAAACAAAACTACAAACATAGATCTCTTGGATATGAGGTTAGTGAGTTTTTAACTCAGGGAGAAAGTGTGTTAGAAAGGGGTGAGAAATAATGAAGAAATGGCTCACTATTTATAGAGGAAAAATCCTACTGTTCCCCGGATCCCACGGATCCCTTCCACAAGGGATCCGTCTAGCGTTAAGCTAGGGATCCGTGGGACGCTCCCTTTTACCCATGGGTATTTTGGTTATGGGTCATGGGTCATGGGTTGAACCATGGATCTTTGGCTAGATACAATGTATCTTTGAGTGCAATGCACTCTGTCACTTGGGTATGGGTTGATCCATGGGTTATGGATATTATCCATATATGATATAAGCATGATGTCATGCAATGGGTTATGGGTCAAGATCCATGGGTTATGGGCTTTGGGTTGTACCCAACTACATTCAATGTATTTGCCCAATGGGTTGTGATGCTTAAGTTTCTACCCATTTATATTACCCAATATACTACATACTAGTTATGTGTATATTTTATCCAAATATGTAAACACTAGTTGTTGTACATATGTATTACTAAATCATAAAATCACTTATACTTGTTTTAGTGTTTTATGTGAAAATGTGAATATGTTAGAAACTATTAGTTCAAACAATTTACGTATTTTATTTGTTTCGTTAAAATGATTTTACGTTTCTTATCGAAAAAACATTAGAAGATCGTAAAATATAAATAAACATTTTTACAGCTTATTTGTATTAACAGAGGTCTCTAACAGACTTCTTTATTTTGGTTAAGGTGATTAACGGGATTTGAAACCAATGGGAGTGACCCAGCGGTAAGGGCTTAGCCTCTCAGGATGAAGTGCTTAGAGGTCTTGGGTTCGAACCCTGGGGAGAAAATTAATCCTCCATTGGCCACGGAGGTTCACCTGCGCAGACTCCAGGCTATCCGAAAGGGTAGTCGCCCTGGGATTAGTCGGCTCACACATGTACTAAACACAAAACACAAAACACAATAATAGTTTCTGTTTCTAATAGTTTCTGGTGCACGGTGGTACTAATTAAACACAAAACATAAACAATAATTATACTCTTTAAACTCTTAAACCGATTTAAAAAATAATTATACAACATACCTTTGTTTTATAGAGATAAGAAGAAAGAAAGAGAGAAATAGAAGGAGATGCGCTGCACGGTGGTGCTACCGTGGTGGTTCATGGAGCTATGGTGTGTGTTGGTGTTGTGGAGCTGTGGTGTGTGTTGGTGTAAGAGGAAAACGAAGGTGGAGCTGTGAGAGTAATGAATGAGACTAAGTGTTTTTACAGATCTACTTTATGGTACCAAAAATTATAGCGACAACAATTTTACCTATTTTGGTACGAAACTTTTAGTGACTACACCATATTTTTAGTGACAACACTAACAGTTTTTCCTTTTTTTTTTACTTTATTTTGGAATAATTATATAACAAATAAATTTAAAAAATACAAAATATTTTTAAAAATATTTTAAAAAGGTATTATCTTCATTATACTAAAACTTGGCTGAGCATATTATAAAGCGAATAATCAGGCGGGAATTTTCCCGCCAACATGTTACCGATGACATGTCGTCGATATAATATTTGATCAAAAGTTTGAACGTAATTAGCGCTAACCATGATAATTGTGATTATTCCCCGATGATTTGTCATCGGGACCTTTTTATCCCGCCAGCAAATAATTTTATCTTTCCAATTTTTTATCCCGCCAATTTTTTATCCCGCCAATTTTTTTACTTATATATAACCGATCATCCTCAATTCGCCAAAACACACATAACTCAATCCTCAATTCCCATAAAAAACACATAACAATGGCTCGTTACACGCCGAAAGATGAATGATCAAAAGTTTTATCGAACGAAACACACTTTGATGAAGTTCTTAATAGATATGGCGATGAAATTATTTCTGAGTATGGTTCTTATAAGAACATTAGCACATGGATGAGAGATGTTATTCTGAAATGGCTGAGGAAAAAGCCATACTACAGGGTGATGTTGGAAGGTGATAGTGGAAGAAAGTTATCAAAAGTTGATGAACTGGGGGAGGGGGAATGATGGTGCAAGTTCTAGCAAAGTTGGTAAACTGGGGGAGGGCGAATGATGGTGCATGTTCTAGCAAAGTGGGAAGTATCAGCAAAAAAGAATGAATGAGAGATGTTTGTTCTGGTCTTTTTCGTGTGTTAAGTTGTGTCATTCGAGTCTGTGAGAAAAGTGTCTGAGAACTCATGCTAAAAACAATGTTCTCTTTTGCTTGTCAAGTTATTTCGTTTGAGTCTGTATGAAATATGTTTGAGAACTCTTGCGTGTTTTAAATAAAATGTTTGCTTTTATGTTTGTTAATTGTGATATTGTTCCTTCAGTTCTAGTCTTCAATTGTGATATTGTTACTTCAGTTCCAGTCTTTCGTTTTTGTTAATTGTGATATTGTTCCTTCAAATTACATTACAAGCAGATGACTAAGTCTGTTTAAAGGGATGTTTGGATATGTAAAGTACGTACGATGGGGGTTGAATCCGATGTTAAAATTTGATTATTCGTTAGTTATCAATCTTGTTGGAAAGTTGATACAAATTGGATTATTAGAAATTTATGAATCTGGTTTGTTAGAATCAGATGTTAAAATTGGATATGCATACAATGTTGAACGGATGAGTAAAAAATCAACTTGACAAGCAAACGAAACAACTCGACAAGCAAACAAGGGTTTAAGATTTTTTATCCTCATTCCCAGTTAATCGACTTTTGATAACTTACTTTCACTATCACCAGCCAACATCTCTCTGTAGTGTTGAAAATTTGCATATTTGAAATACCATGTTGTTTAAAGGGGTGTTTGGATATGGATATAATAAGCCGATGATTAATGTCAAATACCAAGTGTAAATACATACGAATTTCATTACAAATCGAATTACATTACAAAGCGAATTACATTACAAATCAAATTACATTACAAGCAGATAAAAGTTCAAACATTAAAGCGTACGAATTACATTACAGATCGATAAAAGTTTAAACATTAAAGCGTACGAATTACGTTACAGATTGATAAAATTTTAAACATTAAAGCATACGAATTACTTCAAACTAAGATTTTCCATGTCATTATAAAGGTCGTGAAATAGGGCAGCTAACTGAACTGTGTGGTTCTGGGGATGCATATACATTTCTAGCATTTTGTCGAGTACCATTATCATGTGATTCAATTTGATGCAGTTTGAGCACTCAGCATTTCGAGGACTCGATGTTGAAGGTCTTGGAGAGTAAGCTGGAGTTCTTAGGACCTGCAGAAGTTGAAGTTCTAGGAGAACCGATCATTAAAAGGAGTGGTTTCTCCTTCCATAAAAAAAATCACATCCATAATCCTTTGACCAAGGCTGTAAAAGAATAAAAACAATTATTTTTAACAACTAACAAAATTATTTATATAATACACAAATATAATTGTTCACCTTTGATAATGGACACGCATAGTATAGTTTACCAAAGGTTTTAGGTTGATGTGATTCTCGCAGAACTACGTCTCCTGATCCACAAGGACAAGCAAAAGCTTCAAATTCCTCCATCTTCTTGATAACAATGTGTATGTTGGTGGTTGTAAGGATACGAGAGTATATAATGTGTTTGTGAGGATAAGAGCAGATCTAGTAACTGTTATATATAGTAAAAAATATAGCTTTTGGTGGGAAGTTTTGGCACCATAATTTTAGCGGGAAGTTTTCCCAACAACATGTCGTAGCCTGTTCTCCTTTTTCTAGTAGTGAAACTTTTAACGATTTCTAATGCAATTCGTACGCTTTAATGTTTGAATATATTACGATTTTTAATGTAACTCGTATGTTTTATTTATTTGTGCGTATATTAAACTTTGATCGATTTTTATTGTACTTCTTTGTAATGTAATTTGTATGTTAAATTTTTATCTATAGTTGTTCATTATTATTCCTACCGCTTCATTTTATTGAAGAGGACGAGATTTTGCTAAACATCTTTTTCCTGTTATGACCGTAACAAAACTTAATAACACGTCCTTATATTGACGTATATAATAAATTGTAGAAAACTGGAAGGGGGGTTGAATAGTTTACCGATTAAAAACTTTGTTTTGAAACTTATCGAAAGATCAATTGATATTGATCTTAAGTATGTTAATGAAATATGCAAGCAATATGTAATAAGTAAATAAGGAAAGAAATGATCAAACCACAACAAGTTGTTTATAGTGGTTCGGCCTACAAGGACTCTTTTTCCTTGCCCTACTCCACTCCCCGAGTCTCACACTCGAGAGTTTAACTTTACTAGTCAACAAGCTCCTTTCACCGGCGGAGAAAACCTTTACACTTCGCTTACACTATTTCCGACACTAAGCTAGATGTCGAGTTCTTTCCAAGGGTACAACTACTCCCACACACAATGTATTTTGAGGACTAAAATACTAACCACTCACACTCACAAGATTATGATGGTTTGATACAACAATGAAGTATGAATCAACACTAGATCATACAACACTAAACAAACAAGACTTCCAACTTCTCGTTGAAGCTTGAATATGACTTGATCTTCTTTGCTACAAAAGAGATCACTAATATGATATGAAACTGAATTAGAAAGGTTAGAGAGAAGATATGTATGAGAGTATGTTAGAAACGGATGAGAAACTACTTGGCTTGGCATTGCTATTTATAGCCAAAGTGGACAGGAGCGTCCACGGGCGGCAGACCCCTTAAAAGGGTTCCGCCCGTGTACCAATTTGGTACCGCCAGTCTGTCAGTCAAGATATCAAATCTTGCCTAAAGTCAACTCTATCTAAGTGAGATTGTGCAAGATATGAAGAGTACAAATCTTCACAAAATATCTAATGGAATCTTCCAATGATTTCCATGATGTAATACATGATGTCAAAATGTTGTATTACTATTAATAGAAATATGCAAATGCTTAAGTAGTGTTTGGTTTTAAGAACCTAACACATTCTACAAACTACTATCATACATAATGATCAGAGTCATATCAAGATGTTACTAATCATAAATGTGAATGCTTGAATGATGAATATATTGTTTGAGAAAACTTGTTTTAATATCTAATAAACTTGACAAGCTTTAAGCTTTTATAAATTAAATTTACTTTTGTCGTTAACAAAACTTAGGCAAAGATCAAAAATATAAATAACGTTTAATGACGATATTTGTATTAACAATCTCCCCCTTTTTGTTGAGGACAAAATATAAATTTTATTTTTATAAAAGAAACAAAGTTTGTACAAGAGTTATAAAAATATTAGTTTTAGAATTTGAAAAGGAAATGATAATACAAATGTATGAAATTTGACTTTTTATGAAAGTCAAAGAATTCACTAGTTGATGCATGATGTTGACTTTTTCAGAAAGTCAAAGTATGCAGTTTGACCTTTTTAAGAAAAGTCAAGTATTATCAATGAGGGTTCCTGTTTGACTTTTAGAAAGTCAAATGTATGCAGTTTGACTTTTTCAGAAAAGTCAAATATAAGCAATTTCAAAGTTCTATATTTTCTCCCCCTTTTTGTCTCAACAAAAAGAAGAGGCTATGCGGAATGTAATGAGCCCGAGCTATTATCTCCCCCTTGTTCAAAGCTCCCCCTAAATTGGGTGCTTTAATGGGAAGATACATGGATTGTGAAAATAACGCTACAAAAAAAAATGTTAGTAATAATGATCATTCACAAGCATTTCCAAACACTATGTAATGACACCAACAATATAATAAACAACATTCATTAGTTAAAATTTTTCATGAGTGAAGATCATGAAAAGAGAACACAATGATGTGTTTCTAGTACAAGAAAATAAAAATTATCCTAAAAAAGCAAATAAAAGAAGGACTATTCTAAAACCATCCTAAAGTGATGGTGGATGGGAAAGAGCATTGAGACGCTCAAGAAGGTGGTTGAGGATGAACCTCATTTCTTCGTGGAAGTCATGGACCATAATCCGGGTCCGTTCCACGGTTTGACCCGTTTGCTCACAAGTTGAGCAACCATGCCTTGGAGGGAAGAAAGTTTGGGGAGGTGGTGGTGGAATGGTGGATGTGTTGGTGGTGTTGGGGATGTTTGGAGTGGTCATGATGGATGCAAGCAAAGCACTTTGCATTTGCATTGTCTCACTTAAGTGAGAATCCACCATGCCTTTGAATTGGTGGAGGTTGTGGAGTTCGGCTTGAATCTCCTCCCTAGTGGGATTGTCATCCCACATGCACTCCGGAATGTCCTCAATATGAGGGGACATTGATGATGGAAGTGGATGATCCCCGTATAAAGGACCATGAATGTCCTTGTGAATGGGGTGGAAAAGGAGAGGTCTTGGCCCTAATGGGGCGTTTGGGTCAATGGATGACCGTGGTGACTCATGAGCGATTCGCTCAATGGTGCCAAAGGATGGCAATGGTGGTGGATGACTTGGCCTAGGAGGCAAATCTTCTAAGTCCTCTAGGAAGGGATTTGGTGATGTTGGTGGAGTTGAAAATAACTCCATGGGAGTGAGAGTGGGAGACCTTGGTGAAGGTGGTGAGGGGGTTTTAGATGTTTGGATAGGTGCCGGTGGAGGTGAAGTAGGTGTTTTTATTGGTGGTGGAGTGGTGATCACAATGTGTGATGAAGTGGGTGTAGCTAAGGTGAGATTTGTATCATCTCTAATGGGAGATGAGATTGTGAGTGGTGAAGATTCGGATGATGAGCTAAGATGAACAAAACAACAAGGCCTTACGCTCATTCTAGCGGTTTTCTTGCAAGGTTTTGGTGATGATTTAGTCATTTTTAACTTGGGTTTTGATTTGCTAGATAGTTGTGAGAATGAGGAAGGTGTGAGGATGATCATGGTAAAGCCTTTCAATTTATAGAGGTGAGAAATTGTTGAGAAATGGTTTGATTTGATGTTGAACCATTGAAGAGATGAGGTTCCTAATGATTTGGAGTGGGTTGAAAGCTAGTCATATCACCCAAGTCAATCCATACAAAGAAGATGGAGTAAAGAAGAAAAGATATGCAATAAATGTGTTCTAGTGAGTGGAATTTCCTAATAATCAGATTACCCACGGATTTGAAGGTACCAAAAATTTGGTTCCTTCCTTTATGCCAAAGGGCTCCTTGGGTGGATTTTTCAAATTTTTGAATTTTGGTGGGAAATGGATTTCTTATATACCTTAGTGAATAATGCTAGTTCTAATAACAGTATAAACTAGTTAAGATTGATTTATAAGTGATGGAAGATAATTTGGAATCACGAAAGAGTCGAAATTCAGAAAATTACCTGGAGGATCCACGGCACCAAAATCATACACGGATGGTACCCTAAAAAGGGTGCCGTCTGGTCCGCCTGTACAGGTATGGCGGTACCAAACTACATAAAGGACGGTACCAAAATTATGGTGCCGTCTGATCCGTGGAGTGCTGAAATATGGACAGAGTACGTTTTTAGGTGTCGGGAAATTTCCGAAACCTGAAATTTTTCTCAAAAGCTGTTATACTAAACATTTCTAGTTAGAAAAAATAAATAACACATATCTAAACATAGTGGAGTAAAGATTTTGAGCAAGGCTTTTTGATTTTCACAATATAGTGAAAATGGGTAAAATTTGATAGCATACTTGTGCTATCCCCCTGCATGAGAATGTTAGCATACACCATTGTTTCAAGTTATATTATCATCCTACATAATAAAAGCAACTAAATAATGTCAAACATGAACGATAATGCATTGTTCCAAACACTCCTTAAAGTACCCTTATTTGTCCAATTTCTTGTAAATCTTGTTCATCATCCTACCAAGGCACTTGAACATTCCCTTGGTTTGCTTGAATTCTGCAGATTCATTCTCAATCTCGGGAAGAGATGCGTAATACTCATGAGGTGGAAGATGAGAGCTTGGAAGACCATCCTCGGAGCTATTTGATGATGATGATGAAGGAGTTGGAGGTTTAGCTCTCTTGCCTTTAGTCTTAGCAACTCGAGCATCACTCAAAGGTACAAAGATGTGAGGGATGAGATCATAGTGAAGGTGCATCCCTTTTGGAGTTGGTGGAATTAGAGCGAAGTTTCTATAGAGACGGGTGAGAAGCATCCCGTATGGAAGAGCAACGGATCCTTGAGTTGGAATATCAATCATTCTCCTAGCTATGTAGTAGGCTAAGTTGAATGGTTGTCAGGTGGATAAGTTGTAGAGCATGTGGCAAAGACAAGCGTTTATGTGATCTCTATTCCCTATGGTGCTAATGACGTTTGCTCTAAGTAACTCCTCCCATTTCTTAAATTCATGCTTAAGTTCATTTAGCTCCATTCCATATGGATCTCGATCTACCTCTTTTCCCTTTCGGGTTACTCGGGTTGTATCCGTTTTTGGGTTAAAAAGGTGTTCACGGATGACATCCTTATCGGCAAACGGGTTAGATAGGGAGAAGTGCGGTCGTTGATTGCATCAAGGGCGTTGAGTGACCACTTATCCATGTAGACACAAGTTCCTCGGTTGGGAATTCCTAGTACTCTAGCAAAATCACTTAAGGTGATGGTGTAGTCATTTTGGTTGATTCTAAAGCTAAGACAAAATTCATCATCATCTTCATCACTAAAACCGGTCACACTAGCATAGAATTCTAACACAAACCTAGGACAAATTGGTTCATCAATGTCAAGAAGACAATCGAATTGAATGGCGGCTAGTTCTTCACGAAGATTGGTATGCTCAAGGAAGGATGGGTGAATGGTTCTACCCTCGTGGAAATACCTTGATTCTAGACCCCTAAATATTTCTACTTGTTCCTTGGTAAGTCCTTTGGTTTTGTGGTGTTTGGGAATGTAGTTAAGAGTGTCTTTGTGATCATAGAATCTTGCGGCTACCATGGTTATTCCTAAGGACAAGAATTAATATGTTAAAAAAAAATGAAAATAAATTTTAACGTTTTTGATTCTAGTGTGTGCCTATATGAAAACAATTTGGAGTTGCGGTTATCTCGACTCATTTTATGCACAAAATGGTTTTAGTGGAGTGTTTGGCAAATACCATGAGATAACCCAAATGCTCCTAATTCAATGTGGCTACATTTGAATATACCCGGGAGTGCATATTAGTTATGCAATACCTTTAGTATTCAAGAGCATGCAAGTGATGAAAATTCTAACGTTTCTATTTGTATTAGCAGTGAAAAATATTTTCCTACAAGTGAGAAGCTTTTCAAAACTTTTGACATGGGGTGTTTGGTTGTTTGAATAAGGCCTTATATTTATTATCTATCAATTAGTGGGAAATATGATTTGTTTATGCAATATGATAATGTAGTACCTAATTTGAATGACTAGTTATGCAATTTGCCAATTGAATTCATATTTGGTATAAAAGCATACATAAAACCCCATGTAATGATTTGTGATAGTTTTGTGCATAAATAAGAATCCTAGACTCAGAATTAAGAGATGAAATGTAGTTAGGATACTTACAATGATGTTATCTTCAGTGATTAGTGAGTGGGAAGATGACAATAATGAGCTTGGTTTAAGTTTTACACGTTTTGGTAAAGTGGGTTGTGAGGAAGAGGATGTTATAAATAATGCAGTTTTGCTTCTGTAGACACCACGGACCAGACGGCACCAAATTTTTGGTTCCGTTCGTGTTGTCGTTTGGTGCCGTGGCTACAGTAGCAGATACAAGGCAAAGTTGTTTTGGTTTGACTATTCTAATGTTTTAGGCTATGTTTATCCTACATGTTTGGTTCCATTAACCCTAAACCAAGTCTAAGAAGATTAAAAGGTTCTCGTTTAAGAGGTTTAGTAAGGATGTCGGCAATGTTGTCTTCGGAGGATACTTTCTCGATTGAAATGTTTCCTTTTTGAACATTGTCGCGAAGAAAGTGATGACGAATTTCAATGTGCTTTGTACGAGCATGTTGAACGGGATTCTTGCTGAGATCGATGGCTCCTTTGTTGTCGCAAAGTATCACAATGTCGTTGAGATGAATTCCGTAGTCTACGAGAGCTTGTTTCATCCAAAGAGCTTGTTGACATGCTTTTCCGGCTGAGACGTATTCGGCTTCAGTAGTAGAGATGGCTAAAGCCGTTTGCTTCTTTGCAAACCATGAGGTGAGACAATGTCCAACAAAAGTACAAATACCACTTGTACTTTTTCTATCGACATAATCACCAGCATGATCCGAGTCGGCATACACTATGGTTTCTATACCCGTTCCTTTGGGATACCATAATCCTAAACACGTTGTTCCCTTAATATATCTAAAAATCCTTTTTAATGCTTCTAAGTGTGATGCCTTTGGGTTTTCTTGAAAGCGAGCACATAGACAAACACTAAACATAATGTCGGGTCTACTAGCCGTAAGATAGAGTAGGCTACCAATCATTCCTCTATATTTAGTGTTATCTACGGATTCACCTTCTTCGTCCTTGGTGAGTTTAGTGTCCGAGGACATGGGTGTTTTAGTTGGTTTGGAATCTTCAAGACCAAATTTCTTAAGCATGTCTTTTATATATTTAGATTGGTTAAAGAAAATACCATCTTCTAGTTGTTTAATTTGAAGTCCTAGAAAGAAGTTTAACTCACCCATCATACTCATTTCAAACTCGTCATGCATGATTTTAGAGAAATCATTACATAGTTCTTGACAAGTTGATCCGAATATAATGTCATCAACGTATATTTGAACAATAATAATTTACGATTCCCTTTTCTTAGTAAAAAGAGTATTATCTACTAATCCCATAGTATATTTGTTATCAACAAGAAAAGTCTTAAGACGGTCGTACCAAGCTTTAGGTGCTTGTTTAAGGCCATATAATGCTTTCTTGAGTTTGAAGACATGATGTGGTTTCTCAAAGTCGGTAAAACCGGGAGGTTGAGCAACATATACTTCTTCGTTAATAAACCCATTAAGAAAAGCACTTTTAACATCCATTTGAAATAATTTAAAGTCATAAGCACATGCATAAGCTAGTAATATTCTAATGGATTCAAGTCTAGCTACCGGTGCATAAGTTTCATCATAGTCTATTCCTTCTTGTTGATTATAACCTTGTGCAACAAGCCTAGCTTTGTTTCTAGATACTACACCATTTTCATCCATTTTGTTTCGAAAGACCCATTTTGTTCCAATTATAGTTTGATCTTTGGGTTTTGGAACTAGTTTCCAAACATCGTTTCTAACGAATTGGTTTAATTCTTCTTGCATGGCCATTACCCATGATTCATCTTTTATTGCTTCATTTATGGTTTTTGGTTCAATGGTGGAAACAAAACAAAAATGATTACTTATATTTTGAGCTTGTGACCTTAAGGTTCTTTTATTAAGTTGTCCTATGACCTTTTCTAATGGATGACTTTTAGATTCTTTGATATTGACAATTTCCTTATTTAATGGTTCATCTTCCTTGTTATTATTAATTTGATTTTCTATTATTTGACTTTCAACTAAGTCATCATCTACCAAAGGTGATGTCTTAGAGGGAGGTGGACTTTCGTCAAATGTTATGTTCAACGATTCCTTGACTATCATTGTTTCTTTATTTAAGACAATGTAAGCTTTACTAGTTTGAGAGTAACCAAGAAATACACCTTCATAAGACTTTGGGTCAAACTTGGTGAGATAATCCTTAGTATTAAGAATAAAACATTTACAACCAAAGACTTTAAAATATCCTAATGTTGGCTTTTTACCTTTATAAAGTTCATATGGTGTTTTGTTTAGGAAAGGACGTATTAGGACTCTATTTAAAATGTATGTAGAAGTGTCAACGGCGTTACACCAAAACTTTTGAGGAATGTTTTGTTCATTAAGCATTGTTCTACTCATTTCTTGAATTGTTCTATTTTTACGTTCTACTACTCCATTTGATTGAGGTGTTCGTGGAGCGGAAAAGTTATGTGTTATACCATTTGTATCACAAAAGTTTCCAAATTGAGTTTCGTTGTCAAATTCACGACCATGATCCGTTCGGATCGACACAATTTTGACACCTAGAAGATTTTGAATTTTCTTGCTAAGTATTTCAAATTTATCAAAAGCTTCATTTTTGGTTTTCAAAAATAACGTCCAAGTAAACCTTGAGTAATCGTCTACTATGACCAAAGTGTATAAGTTGCCTCCATAGCTTCTTATAGCGGATGGTCCAAACAAGTCCATATGTAATAATTCTAGACACTTAGATGTGGACACCATATTTTTAGATTTGTGACTACTATGTGTTTTTTTACCAATTTTGCAAGCGTCGCAAAAGTGTTGGTCATATTTTAGTTTTGGTAAATTCCTAACCAACTCTTTTGAAGATAGGTTTTGTATAAGTCTCATATTAGCGTGACCTAAGCGTCTATGCCAAAGAGATGAGCTATCGTCTAATGTTGTTAAGCAAAGTTTGTCATTATATGTTTTATCTATTTTCATGACGTATATGTTATTTTTCCTAACTCCTTTAGCTATGGTGATACCATCTTTTAGTATTTTACTACCATTTTCATCAAATAGTACTTTATACTTTTTATCACATAGTTGGCTAATACTAAGTAGATTAAATCCTAACCTATCCACATGAGCAACGTTTTCAATAGTTAGAGAGTTATGAGCAATCGTACCTTTGCCAATGATTTTGCTTTTGAGATTGCTACCGAAAGTGACATTACCTCCGTCATACTCTTGGTATGATGAGAAGAGACTTTTGTTGCCCGTCATGTGTCGTGAGCATCCACTATCTTTTATCCATTCATTAGGTTCCAATCCAACTTTCAAGCATACCTAAGAAGCAAATAACTCAACCATTTGGTCCCCAATATCTCATGGGTCCGTTTGGGTTAAACATACCATTTATTTGATTCATGTATGGAAATGATGGATAAGGGTTCCATGGCATGTAATCTGGAGTTTGATATGGTCTAGGAAAGTTTTGATTCCAACCGTTGTGTTGGTAGTTAGGTTGAACGTTGTGGTTGCTTTTAGGAAAGGGGCGTTTGGCAAAAGAAGTTTTATATCGTTGTTGAGTGGTTTTTTATCTAAATTCATTTTTAACAAGTCCTACTCCTGATATAATGGCTGGTTTTAGTTTAATATTATCATTGGTTTTCTTTGTTATTTTAACAAATTCAGTACGGTCCGTATTGCGAACATTCTGTTCTGCTGAAGTACCCGCGGTACCATTTTGCACAACGGACGGAACCCTTATTTTGGTTCCGTCTGGTCCGTGCTGTACTGCAGCAATTTTGACAGAATGTTCGTCCTTTTCGGCCGTTTTGTTTTGACTCTTTGGAATTAATACTTCATTAAAACCTAGCCCATTCATGTCTCCTGGTGTTTTATGGATTTTAACTATTTCATCGGCAAGAGCGATGTTTTTGTTAAACCTTTTAAACTTAGAATTATTTTCTATTAAGACTTCTTGTGTGAGCTTTAGTTTTTCTATTTCAAGATTAAGCTCTTGACATGATTTACAATCATCGTCATTTGCTTTTCCTTTTTCAAGTCGTTTTGCTTTTTCTTTTAACTCATATACCTCATTTTCCAAAAACTCCTTTTTGGTTTTTAGAAATTTATTTTTAGTTATGAGTTTTAGACTTAGCTCACACAATTGATTATATTGTTTTTGCAAGGTGTCATCATCTATAGAAGAATAAGAAGAATCGGAAAGTACCTCATTTGACTCATGTGCCATTAGAGAGATCTCTTCCTTACTTGATTCTTCATCGTCTTCACTATCACTCCAAGCACCACTTACAAAAGCTCGTTGAGTTTTGTTTTTAGGTGGTTTGGGACATTCTCCTATGAGATGACTTGCATCACCACATCTAAAACACTTTCTTTCACCTTTAGTCTTCTTATCATCCCGATCTTTTCGGAATGGTTTCTTTTCTTCTCGAGGTTGTCTTACAAACTTTCCTCTTCTTCTAAAGAACTTCTTGAAATCTCTAACGGCCATTGCATACTCCTCATCTTCACTATCGGAACAAGATTCACCATCATCGCTTGATTCCGCCTTTGCTTTAAGAGCAACGGATTTGATCTTCTCCTTTCTTCCTTTGATGATCTCCGAATCTTTCTCCATTACCATTTCGTGAACTTTGAGTACAGTGATCTGCTCGATTAACCGTTGGAGTTTCAAGTGCTTTACCATTACCTCTTTCTAAGCCTCTAGTAGTTTCCTTCTTTCCTCTTCTAGTTTAGGCAACGAGAATTTCGTTTCCGCCTTAGTTCGCTACTACCACTTAGAACAAGGCTATCACTTCTACTCCTCATACGTTACCGGCAATCTCTAAAGTTCTTCAAGAAATCTTCTTCTCCTTTCAAACATTCTGTTGGAGCTCTTCTTTTCTTTGGTAAGGCTTTTCTAGCCCTACTATTCTTCTGATTTCCACTTTCTTTCACAAAATCTACACCACTACGTTCAGTAGAGTATCCTCTTACAGGGTTTGGTGGATTTTTGTTTTGAGTTGCTCGAAAACATTCACCACGAACCTCACTATCACTTCTGCTACTTCTTAGTTCATTCCTTCTCT
>BPTQ01000001.1:286334841-286425227 GCA_019973895.1 Chrysanthemum seticuspe
AAGATTATGATGGTTTGATACAACAATGAAGTATGAATCAACACTAGATCATACAACACTAAACAAACAAGACTTCCAACTTCTCGTTGAAGCTTGAATATGACTTGATCTTCTTTGCTACAAAAGAGATCACTAATATGATATGAAACTGAATTAGAAAGGTTAGAGAGAAGATATGTATGAGAGTATGTTAGAAAGGGATGAGAAACTACTTGGCTTGGCATTGCTATTTATAGCCAAAGTGGACAGGAGCGTCCACGGACGGCGGACCCCTTAAAAGGGTTCCGCCCGTGTACCAATTTGGTACCGCCAGTCTGTCAGTCAAGATATCAAATCTTGCCTAAAGTCAACTCTATCTAAGTGAGATTGTGCAAGATATGAAGAGTACAAATCTTCACAAAATATCTAATGGAATCTTCCAATGATTTCCATGATGTAATACATGATGTCAAAATGTTGTATTACTATTAATAGAAATATGCAAATGCTTAAGTAGTGTTTGGTTTTAAGAACCTAACACATTCTACAAACTACTATCATACATAATGATTAGAGTCATATCAAGATGTTACTAATCATAAATGTAAATGCTTGAATGATGAATATATTGTTTGAGAAAACTTGTTTTAATATCTAATAAACTTGACAAGCTTTAAGCTTTTATAAATTAAATTTACTTTTGTCGTTAACAAAACTTAGGCAAAGATAAAAAATATAAATAACGTTTAATGACGATATTTGTATTAACATAAACGATAACATGCATGTAGTTCGATTTACACGTTATTCGATTTTAAATTTATTAATTTATAAAATTTTAAAAGAATTTATATAAACTTCAATCATTTTTAAATTGTTTATAAAAATTAATTTATAAAATTTTAAAAGAATTTATAATTAATTTAATTATTTTTTAAATGTCTAATTCTTTAGTGACAACACTTTTTGTGACAACATGTTATCCCTAAAAGTATGGCGGGAAATTTCCCTCCAACCATCAAATTTTTTGTTGACTTTGACTTAAATTCTTTTCACAAAACTTATAGCGACAACAATGTAGTCACATCAGTTTTGGTGGTATTTTTCCCTCCCAAACATTTTTCGTCACGAAATCTATAGCGACAACTAGGTTGTCACAACAAATATAAGTCAAAGTCAATCATTAGTTTTTCTGTAGCGACAACATTGTTGTCGCTATAGAACAAAAATGTTTTCACAAAAAAATTTGGTCAAAATTCTGAACGGGGAATGCCGCTATTCTGTCGTGTAGTGATTCTTTTGTGACAACATATTGTCACAATAATAAAATATGTTGTCACAAAAAAGTTTGGTCAAACTTGGAACTCAAAATGTTATTATTTTGTCGTTTAGTGGACTTATAGTGATACATGTGTTGTCACTAAAAAAATTTCATCGCAAAAAGTCCAAAATGGTGTAGTGTATATATGCATGCATGATTATTCAATATGTATGCATGATAATGCATGTGCATGTAAACATGTATACCATATGTAACACCCCAACCCGACAAGGGTCCGAGTATCACATTATCTGGTCAAATCAGAACATATATGCAAGCGGAGGACTACAAAATAAAAACCAAGTCATGGAACCATGACACCAAAATACAAACCCAAAAGATTACAATTATCAATGAACAACAGAAAATTAAAATAAAAAAGTCTAGAATTATAAGTCCGCAAGAATGGGGTAACTCTAGGGTCAGTCTCTAACCGCTCCTACTCTCGACTCTCAATCCCAGCATTCCGCTAAAAATACCTGCAGCCAGAGAAAAGAAAGTGCGGCTGAGCTTAAAAACCCAGTGAACAAATATCGACAACAATATATTCAAAATGAGAAATGGAACAAATCATGCCAACACAAATAAAGGAAAAGAGCCTGCTGAGAACATGTTAGAAGAAACAGCGAAACGCATATGAGTCAAATACTGAATCAGAGTGCATAACATATATCAAACAACTTAGGGTTGGAGTGCATTGCCCAGGTGCCTAAGCATGCCACATGAATAGGACAAATAATCATATCACAATACATATCACAAATCATATACCGTCAAATCCAAAGTTGTACATGGAGTAGCTAGCTCACAATGTACCAGAACATGATGGGGTGTAAGAACACACACCAACCAATCACTAGATACAGATACAGATACAGATATAAATTCCCTAGGATGCACCCATACACTCCCTGCAAAACATATCATAATGGCCAAAGTGATCACATACATACATAACATAATGGGAACGCCGAGGATTAATCACACCGCCCAGATAGTGTCATGCCACCGGTGCCTCGATGACATGGCCATGGTACCACCATGGCTAGGGATATAGATACATAAGCTAGGCAATACAAGAGCAATCATAATCATATCAAATCAAATACTGAACTGAAACATATCATATCAAATACTGAACTGTTGCATATCAAACGAATAGCCAACGAATTTCAAAACGAGATAGCAACTCAAATATCAGAACAAATAACAAAACGGATATCAAAAGTAATAACGGGTAATCATATCAAAGAGATCATATCAGATGAATCATATCAAACAGAATCATATCAACAGATCATATCAAATCAAAGCAAAACGAATACGAATCGAATATCGAATATGAACAAGAGTCATTAGAGAAAGAAACGTCATTACTGAAATGACAGAATATATGTACCTCGAATCGTAAAGCAAATCACCAGAACACTAAAAAGAACACAACAGTTAATCCCTCATCCGCGGATCTACACGAATAATGGTTGTTTATTATTTAGGGCTCATAGTTATTCATATTTCATAATTAGGGTTTCTTTCCATTTTAAAAAACTTCCATATTTAGCAGGTTTCCATAATTAGTAAGTTTTACTGATTAAGATAGCTTTCCGAAATAACTAACTTTCCAATATTAGTAACTTTCTGGTTAACATTCCGAACCAACCCATTTAAAGTTTACTTATAATAAAAAGTTACGTTTAGGACTTAGAATATGTTTAATTCTGATTTAAAAGTCCAAGTTAAATTCTTACTAATTATATCCATCAAAGTTACATAATTAGGGTTCTCAACATTTTCAGAAATCTGCCAACGTTTTTAAGGTTATCTTTTGACCCAATAGATACATTAAAAAAGCTCAACAAAAATCACAGTTGTTCCCACATGTTTTAGGTTACTCCTAGAATTTTTATAGATTTTATTATAGGGCAGAAGTGTGGGTAGAAAATCAAACCTCCAGACCTATCTAGAAAGTACCCAGAAACAAAACCCCTAAAAGTTAAGAACAGAAACACACATTTCCACAACTCCAAAAATTCCACCAAAATTCCCAGAAGTCACCCATGTCCTTAATATCAAGATGGGAGAAGGAACGGTAAAAAATCTCAATGGTTTATTCATGGTAAATAAAATACTACAACCAAAAATTTTACTCAGCTTTCCCAGATTTGAAACCTTAACTTGTAAAAATGAAAAATCAACCTTCCCGACCTCCAAATGATACAAATCTTATATTTCCAGAAAGTAGAGAAATAGTACTTATGTTTAGACCCATAAACCATCTAAAAAGACTTTACCGATAACAAGTAATGACCCGAAACATTTGACTCTAATTTCTGGACATATTCCTGTTTCATCAAAATTCATTCATTCCTTAACCCAATTCAAATATAACCTCATTCATTTTGTGGAAAACTAGAAGGGGGGTTGAATAGTTTTGCCGATTAAAACTTTGTTTTAAAATATTTAGATCGACTTATGTCAATCTATTTAAATGTGTATGTTGGATGTTGATAGATAAGTATGTAAATATGTAATGCAAAGGTAAAGAGTAAGAAACACAAAACCACGACACGACTGTTTATAGTGGTTCGGCTACAAGGACACCTTCCTTGCCCTACTCCACTCCCTGAGTCACCTACTCGAAAGTTCGTAAGCACTACACGACACCAACTCCTTATGGCGGAGAAGCCTTCACAACGTCGTCTACTCTTTATCTGATACAAGGCTAGACACCGGGTTCTTCCACGAGGTAGAACCAAACCTATCACACCGTCGCCTACACTTTATCCGGTATAAGGCTAGATACCGAGTTCCATTACAAAGGAGGAACTACTACCCAACACTACACGACACCTATCCTAAAGGATATCCACTCCTTATGACAACATCAACAAGGATATCAATATCCTTTGACCCAAACTAATCTATCTTGAACATCGATGCATCATATCGAATGTACACCCTAGGCACCTTTCACTAATGCCTTGGACACGACACCAAGGCACCCTTCACTAATGCCTTCAACATGGACTTTCGACACTCTTCACTAATGCCTTTTACATGGATCTTCGGCACCTTTCACTAATGCCTCCGACACAGATCTTTGGCACCTTACACTAATGCCTTCGACTTGACCCTTTAGACATATTTCACCTATGTCTTCAACACAACACTTCTAATAAGAGAGGAAGAAAGAACTATCAACAAGAGAACTTCAGGAGTCTTGATGATGACGAAGCTAGATAAGTCATGGACTTGAGCTTGCTCGACTTCAAGAGGTGGTGATCTCGCCTTTAAGAGAAACCTAGAGAATCACACAAAAACAAACACAAACTACATAGAAAGATCCTTTGGATATGTGGTTTGAGAGTTTACAATGCTAGGAGAAAGTATGTGTAGAAGTGACAACTTACAATGAAGAAATGGCTTACTATTTATAGACAAAAATTCACTACTGTCCCACGGATCCCTTGCTTGAGGGATTCGTCTAGTGTATTCCTAGGGATCTGTAGGACGCTCCCCCTAAATAGGTTGTGGGTCATGGATCATGGATCATGGGTTGTGGACTTTGGATTATGGGTATCCAAATAGATACAATGTATCTAGAAGATGCAATGCATCTAGTCAATGGGTCATGGGTTAGCTCCATGGGTTATGGATAATACCCATTATGACTTCATACATGATGTCATGCAATGTGTAACATATTGGATTTCACAAACACATCAAACCATAAACACAAAGAGGCTTATAAGATGATGTTTTAGAGAGAGAAAGAGTTAGAGGTTGGGAACTTTAGTGAGAGAAAGAAAAATCTTATTATGAGCTCCAACTCTCTACCTTGGAAGGTAGAGAGTATTTATAGTTCTTACATAAGTCGCCACCTACGGGCTGTGGATCAGGCATACAGTGGGTAAAGACCCGTCCGTCCTCCACAGTGTTACTTAAATAAATACTACTAAACATTAATTAATCGACGACTACGAGCTTTCTAACGATTACATATACTTGAGGTTACCGACTCTTTAATAACTGGATTTACTAAATCCTAACAATCTCCCCCTAAGGGAGGTCACCTTAAGATCACCTCATAATTACATTGAACACAAACAGATATTACATTTTAAATTGTTCTTGCATTCTTGATGTAGTTCTTTGCTCAGAAGCTCATAGTCATTGATTCTTCATTATTGCATGTTTGGATAATCAATGTGGAGGTCTTTATCTGATCCACGTGATAATGAGTTTTTGAGCCAACTTTGAGATCATCAGCTATCATAAATCTCTGACTCTTCCATTGTGGTGTTGGTATTATGTGATGTTGTGACTTATGGACCGACATGCTCACATTCTGGATCATGATATATTTTCATCAGAGTAGCGGAAGCTTTTGTTGATTCATGATATTGGCAGCAGCGTAGCAGAAGCATGGAGTGAAAATATCAGAGTCATTGATGCACTTATCATGATTTATGTAGAGATGAATGTGTAGTGTGAGCATGCGGCTATAGATTGACCGCTTCATTCTGATCAGCTGCAAACATCGGGGGTACCTGCATACAACAGTTAGCAATAAAGTGCACGAAAGTGTCTTTGATCACTTTCGTTGAATTGAGAATGAAAGTGGCTCTAGACTTAATTGTGCATATTTGGATACTATTTCGGAGACTAGGGAGAGGGTCTCCTTCTTCAATATCAACAATCTCTAAGAGAAAGTCGGTAGATAATGTTGGTTCCCCGTGAGAATGAAACAAGTCCTTTTAAGAGGAACTTGAGTGGTTTGGGAAGTTGAAGTGCAGTGCGTCACTAGGTCCATGATGTCTTGTCTTCAATACCGATGTTACCTTGGTAACCACCAGTAGCATATGAATTGAACCCGGTTTCTGCCCTAAGGTTGAATAAATGGAGGGCTATTTCTTTTCACCCTTCTTCACATTCAATTCTTTTTCATTCTTCAACCCCTTCAGTGCTTACCGAGACTTCATAACTAGAACCTTGTTGGGTTTATTCCAGTACTAGCTCAGTCTCAGTCCGCACTCTTCCCATATCTCACTTTTCTCCTTTTTCCATCATACCTAAGGACTTCTACACTAACTAGTAGATTGTCCCTGGGTAGATCCCTCCGGTTCTGGCGGATCATGGGAATGAATACCTAACCTAACCATCCTTATAACACCATGCAAAAAGTAAATTGGTAGGTCTATTTGGTATTGTTCATCTGCCATTGGAACCAATTGAAAACCATTTGAAAAATCAATCCAGATACTTGTGATATATTATCAAAGCATTTTGTACCTGCATTGTTTTTGATATTTTTACAACAAGAGCTCCCCCTCAACATGTGCATCAAGCATCATTTTGTAATAGAAATAATTTTCATCTTTAAGGGGTTAGCTTGCATCTAAGAGTAGTTATATATAGACTGTTATTTTCAAAATAGTTGCTCCCCCTCAATATGTGCATAGATATTTGAAAATGTTTTGCACATATTACGAGAAGACTGCACATTGAAATAAATTGATCACGTTTTAAATCTTTGTGGTTTAAGTTTGATGCTCCCCCTCAATATGTGCATGGAAAATTTTGAAATCGTTTCGCAGATGTGGGAAGGAGAGCTTGTACATCCTTATAAAACCATTTACCGAATTATCAGTTTAAATCCAATTTAAATCACAAATTCTCCCCCGATCACAGATATCAAATCTTTTGAGATTTGTGATCTTTGTAGATTTAAATTAATTTTGAAAGCTTTTAAGGAGAATTGTGACTTGATTATGAAAACGTTTTAACTGATAATGATCGGATTTTGAGACTTTAAACTCCATTGATTAAACATGAATGATTATATTTTGAAAAACAATTGTATGACAAATAACCTTTTGATTTAATTGAAATTATTCTCCCCCACAATCAATGACATAAGTTGTTGATTGAGAGATAGATATTTTTTACAAACGATGAGTCCAGATGATTTTCAAAAATAGAGTCCGAGTTATTTTTCAAAGCAATTAGTTTTCATTAGATAGTAAGTAATTGGTTATAGAATCAGAACATGAGTTTTGAAAAACAAGATAAAGCATGGCTCTGTTATTTCTTTGAAAAGCGGGTTATTGCTTGAAATGACAATAAACCGTTTATTTCACTTTCTCTCAATTTTATTATTATTTTTTTTTTATTTTTTTTTATATATATATTTTTTTAGGAACATTCGAACAACATCTAAAGTCCCGTGTCATTCTTTGAATGACAGCACAAAGACCGTAGATATTATCGAATCGAGAAAAACATGACAAAAAGACAATATTTTTTGAAATTTTTCAAGATTTTCAAATTTTTATGGATTTTTGAAAGTTTTATATTTTTCTATTTGATTTTTGTTGGTTTTGTAATTTTGTATTTTGTTTTTCAAACAGATATGTACAAAGAAGATAATTTAGCTTAAGAGGATGATGATTGAGTACCGAGATACGGATGTCGTTCAGCACGTTGTAGAAGAAAGTAATCAACATCTCCTAAACTTTTACCACCAAAGCATTCGAGGCTTTTTAAGAAAATCGTCTGAACATGAGCCTTCAAAATGAGAATCTTTGGTAGCTTCCCCCAAAACCGACAATCTTCGAATTAAGACCATTTCCCCCAAGAAGTAGAGTGGGAAGAAAAACAGTCTATTGAATGAAGCTCAACAACCTAAAGAAACATGAAAACACCAAAGTAACAAGTTGAACCAGTGATCCTTTCTGCGGTTATCAAACTCGGGATACATGATTAAGCCCGATCACATGAACCTATTGTGCATCCCTGATGTAAACATCATTCTGCGGATTTGTGCAGTCGTCTGTACGGGAGAACAATATATCAACATCTTTGTTAATACAAATAAGCCGTAAAAACGTTTATTTATATTTTACGATCTTCTAATGTTTTGTCGATAACAAACGTAAAATCATATTAACGAAATAAATAAAATACGTAATTGGTTTGAACTAATAGTTTCTAACATATTCACATTTTCACATAAAACACTAAAACAAATATAAGTGATTTTATGATTTAGTATTACATATGTACAACAACTAGTGTTTACATATTTGGGTAAGTATACACATAATTAGTATGTAGTATATTGGGTAATATAAATTGGTAGAAACTTAAGTATTTGACCCATTGACCAAATACATTGAATGTAGTTGGGTAAAAACTAGCAAATGGTATTGACCCATAACCTATGGTTTTATATATACCACTTGACCAAGTTCATTGTATACTAGCAAATGGTATTGACCCATAACCCATGGTTTTATATATACCACTTGACCAAGTTCATTGTATCCTTAAGATACATTGTATCTAGAGAGAAAACCATGGATCAACCCATAACCCATGACCCATAACCAAAAATACCCATGGGCAAAGAGGAGCGTTCCACGGATCCCTAGCTTTGTGCTAGCCAGATCCCAAGTGGAAGGGATCCGTGGGATCCTGGGAACAGTAGAGAATTTTCTATATAAATAGAGAGCCATTTCTTCCTTTCTACTTATCACTTTACACACATACTTCCCCCAAGTATTCTAACCCTCTAACCTCAGATCCAAGTGATCTATGTAGTTTGTCTTTTGTTTTTGTGTGATGTTCTAGGTTCCTATTAAAGGAAAGATCACCACTTCTTGAAGACGTGCAAGCTCAAGTCCATGAGTTGCCATGCTTCGTCATCATCAAGACAACGAAGGTTCTCTTGTTGATAGATCTACCTTTCTCCATAGATGTTGGGTTGAAGGCATTAGTGAAGAATGCCGAAAGTGTCAAGATGAAAGCATTAGTGAAAGGTGCTCATCATCCGTGTAAAAGCATTAGTGAAGAATGCTAAATGTGTCAAGACGAAGGCATTAGTGAAGGGTGCCAAGCGTTGTGTCAAAGAGATTAGTGAAGAATGCCTTTGAATCAAATCAAATAGCATTTGGGAAGAATGCTTAGGTCGTATAATCGATGAGGTGCATCGTTATACATATAAGTATTTGTTTATTTACAAGGATGGTGATATCCTTGATGGTGTTGTAACAAGGAGTAGATCTCCTTGAGATTAGGTGTTGTGTCGTGAAGGGTAGTAGTTCCTCCATAGTAATGGAACTAGGTGCTTAGCCTAGTACCTAATAAAGGGTAGGCGACGTTGTGATAGGATTAGTTCTCCTAAGGTGTGAATGAACTCGGTGGTTAGCCTAGCACCGTATAAAGGGTAGGCGACGTTGTGTTAGGTTTGGTTCGCCTTGGTGTGAAAGAACTCGGTATTTAGCTTTGTACCGGAAAAAGGTTAAGCGACGTTGTGAAGGCTTCTCCGCCATAAGGAGTTTGGTGTAGTGCTTACGAACTCTCGAGTAGGTGACTCGGGGAGTGGAGTAGGGCAAGGAAGGTGTCCTTGTAGCCGAACCACTATAAATAACTTGTGTCGTGGTGATGTGCTTCTTACTCTTTATCTTCCATTACACATTTATATATCTATCTATCAATGTCCAACATAAACAACCAAATAGATTGACATAAGTCGATCTAAATATTTAAAAGGAAGTTTTAAATTGGTAAAACTATTCAACCCCCCTTCCCCCCTTCTAGTTTTTCACAATTGGTATCAGAGCTTCGTTACCAAGTTTTTTTTGTATATTGTACTTTGAAAACTTGATACGGTCCGTGTATGTTTGAAAACTACAAAGAAGGAAATTTCTTAAAACAAAAAGTCATGTTCTTAGAAATCATCATATGTTGGATAGTGATAGATCATTCTAACATTTTCCTTTGAGAAGTCTTCATACTAGGATTTGGGTATCTTAGAAGATCATGAAGTATTTCACGTCTATGGTTTCTAAAACCATAAAAAGGGAATATAGCAAAGGATTGGGGTATCTTAGAAGATCATGAAGTATTTCGCGTCTATGGTTTCTAAAACCATAAAAAAGGGATATAGCAAAGATATGTTTTCTTAGTTACAATTTTTGTCAAAAACGTGCTAAATTGCTTGTAGACTAAATGGTGATATATGCTTCTATCTTATAATAAGCATAATATGAAAAGTGTTTTAGTGATTTTTTTTCTTTGAAGTCTTGTTGTTAGATATCTTGTTTATCAAGCTTGAATAAAGGTAAAAATGGATAAATTAACTTCACTAAAAAGTCTACAAAGACCAAACCTTTTCGTTGGGTCAAAACGTACATTTTTGTAATTCTGTATCAGATCCGCAGATCCCTCAGGTTACACTGGACGGATCCCTCAAGCAAGGGATCCGTGGGATCCGTAGGTACAGAAGACAATTTTTGTCTGAATTTCAAAAGTTCATAACTTTTTAACCGTAAGTCGTTAGAAGTCGTGCCACCTATCGTTTTAAAGGTATTTGAGTCTACTTTCATTTAAAAATGATTTCATAAACTGATTCAAAACAATAATTTATAGAATCATTGATTTATAATAGAAAGTCATTTTTCGGTCATAACTTTTGCACAAACTTTTGATCTAATTGGAGACGGATGTTTTCGCTTTTGAATAACAATGTGTCCTCTATTGAAATTAAGGTTTTGATCTTATTTATAAATATAAAAGAAACTAATCAAGCTTGGTATACATATTTATATTTAACACAAAGCGATGAAAAGAACTTTCGTATGCTATGCTAAATAATAAATTGTCTCCTTTGCCTTACTTGATTATTTGCTTATCTCAAATAGCTTTTGTGCTTGTTTGATTAAATAGCATATGTGGTTTCCTTACCTTGCTATTCATTCTCTTGTTTGTCGATTTAGTAATATTCTACTAATCAATGTGCTATTTGAAGGGGTGTTTGGGATAACATCTAGTTGTGTCAAAAATGTTAGTTTAGATATTTAGATAAGTCATATAGGTTGAAAAATGTTTAAAACATATAACACACTAAATGGATTTTTGATTGAGTTTGTCATATGTGCTTATATGATTTCCTTTGTTCTTGTATCATTTTCTAAAAACAACAAGAATGTACATCGGATCATAACCTACACTTGTGTTGATGATGTACTCTCCCATTTTCCTTTTCATGATCGCTCTCCAAGCTTCATAGTAGGATTGACAACTTGATTATTTCATCCGATATACTCAAGTAAATTATTTTGCAACGTAAATATAATTGTTCATATCCGAAATTCCAAACTCAAAGCTTTCCAACAACATATGTTGAACTAGCTCATCCAACCATTTTTTTGTTGTTTACCATATGGATAACTTTTAAACTTATTTTTAACATGACGCCTTCGTCACCTTAGTTGTCTCAAGTATAATATTAAATGAAGCAAAGTATCATCATTGTTACTCTTCGATAGGCTATTGTAGGAATATAAAATTTCCTAACTTGAGAATGAATATTGCAGAACTTATTGCACTAGAAATTCAATTTGACCTAACGGTTGAATTGCTTCCTTGGTAGAAGTTGGGTATGTGGAATCACCCGTAAAAATGGTCGTGTTTAGCTGTAATTGAGCACCGCTAGTAACAGTCTCATATTCATTCTCTCACTTGGGAAATTTATACTCCTATGTTTTCCTAAAGTAAGTTTACAATGGAAATACTTTGCATTGTCTTAGGATTACTAATCAACAAGTTGTAAAATTAAATTTTCTTTTAGTTAATCACAACCACTTGCCTCATCAAGCGATTATCTTGCTTTGATCGAGAAGAGCTACATGACTTCATGGACGAAGTTCATTGTATGCTAATCACCATCCATAATGACTATACATAGTTCATTGCTTCCGTTGGCCAAAACAACCCTATCGTCTTGAACACCATCATCTAATTTATACGTCATTGTTAATACAAATGATTTACTAATCTAGATCGTAAATCTATTTTGAGCTTCTTAAATAGCGCTTGTTAAGTTTAATAAACCTCTGTGTTACTTGTGAGCTAGATCTCATTTAATTGCTTATGTGCTATTTCTACATGATACTCAGTATGTTTTACTTGTATACATGTATGCTTACTGTAGAGATCATTAGTTTCTAATTTCGATACTTAGAACAAACGCTCACTGTTACGTAAAACTGTCCCAGATGCCGGATCCCTAGTTTGTAACTAGCCGGATCCCTCAAGTGAAGGATCCGTGGGAACCAGGCAAATAGAAGTAGAGTTTCAATCCTTTACACCTCAAACCATGTTCCTAGACTACTTCACACTAGCTGAACTTAATACCTTAGGATCTCTTAAGTCCTACTCAAGCTTAGTAAGCTTCACACTCATTCATAGGATCACACTCAAAGTGCTTTTCGATCTATCGTTTCACCTAAACTCATTACTCTTTCGCTCACTAGATCACTCATTATTTCTCACATGATCCCTCACATCTAGACTTAGAAATCTTTCGATTATGGCAAAATTGATCATAATCATCCTTACCTCAAAATTGGTCGAAATGGATCAAATTCTAGTTCACCTTAAAACCTTTAGGATTTTCTCCAAGACATTATCCTAAGTCACTATCTGATCACTAGGATCATTTAGCTCCATTTGACACTCTCAAGATTTTAGTGTCATCTTTGTTCATTCATTGGTACTCACGAAAGTTCCAATTTCTTCCATATAAGGCAATCATTAGCTACATCAATCATTGCCCTTGAACATTTAAGTACCCTTCCATTTAAAGACACTTAGGAGAACTGAAACACTCAAAAAGGTATAGGCTTTAGACATTTCAAACATCACTTCTATCCTTTCCTAGCTACTGAGAGCCGGATCCCTAGGATTAGCCTAGACGGATCCCCCATTGGTGGGAACCGTAGGATCCGGGTGACAGATTTATGTCAACTCTTGCTCGAACAATCATTTCAAGCTCATCTTGCTAACTTGAACACTCCACCTCATCCTAATTAAATCCCGAGATTAGTAAAACTCTGAAGTTGACTCTTGTGCATGCTAATCATCACATTCCAAAGGATATTAGAGACTTAAGTCTTGAATGCACTTGCCAAATCCTTCCCTTTATAAGTCATCTTGCTAGAATCCCTTAGTCATCAAACACAACATAATTCTCAGCATTTAGAAACCTTTTCCTTAGTCATTTCATCATGAGGAAAGAACCTAGTACTAACTCATCCAACCAAGAACCACCCAAGAAACTTGTTCGTATTGTACATGAAATTTCCTCAACTGAATCATCTCCGGTTAAACCCACAAATGGTAGGATTTCCCATCCACCGAATCATCATCCGTAAGAGATAATAGTGCAAGAATCTAACCTCAACAAACCCATTCAACAATTGCCAAGAGAACCTCAATAATTAGCATTAAACCTTTTAGGTTAGAAAAGGGATCATCGAGCTCTAAACCAAACGTACCTAGTTCTAGCAAAACGTCTAAACCTTCATTCCTAGAGCATGGACTTCACCAAGCCTCTCTCTATTTATTAGAGCATTCACCACCGAGAACTTCCCATTCACCAACCTTCTCGTTAAAATAGGAACCACATACATCACCAACTAGTCCATCGTTGGAAACAAGGAACCACCAAGGACTTGATTATATGTAGGAATTTCCATTACCACCACTCTCATTCCTAGTAGAACCTCATCCTAAATTACTCAATGTACCTCCACCATAATTTGTAGAACCTCCTCAAAACATCGTGTTCCTAATCAAGACAATAATTGCTCTAATTGTCTAATCACCCAAGGACTTGTTCAAGAAGTACGAAATGAATTGCATTTCATGTTTAATCATCTTCTTGAAAGATTGGACCAAATCAACAAGTCTACTCATCCCTAGACTCAAGCGCATTGTTGCTTCTTAAGCTTTGGTCACTTATTAGTATTAGTAGAATATGGCTAAATCATTCTCTTAGTTTTTAGAGATTTGTTGATCATCTCTTATGTTTTATTGAATGATAGTTTACTTGCCATATTACATTGAGTATATGTTTGTTGGTTGAATACATATCTCATTTTGATGTTAACATTACTTGTTACATCACCATTACTGAATTAAATCATCAGCTATACGGATCTCTCAAAATTGCCTAGACGGATCCCTACTAGGAGTGAACCGTGGGATCCGTGAGACAGAAAACTATTTTTCTACTAACTTGGATCACATATGCAGGAAAATTGTGCATTATACTTGTTTTCTAACCTTTGTTTTGTAGTTATTCAATCTACACTTGAAGCCTTTGACACCCTAAAGCTAGGGGAGCTTTGTGTCAAAACAATACATTGCAAATTACTTGCAATATTAGAATTACATTTCTCGACATCCCTTTGCAATATTGCAATCATCAAGGGGGAGCACATTCGTCACTTAGACGAAATCTTTCGCAAACTTACTTGCAAACAAACTAGATTAGTATCACTTTCTTGACGCCCTTACATAGGGATGGACTCATCAAGGGGGAGTTAAGACGAGGTACTTTCCTGTTACTTGCTCTCTACTTTTTCTTTCTTTTCACATGTTTTTCTTAAAACAATGTGTTAGTCTCCTTTCGAAGCTCTTTTTGTTTCGACAAAAAGGGGGAGAAGAAAGTAAAAACTACAATTCAAACTTTTACGAATTTTAGCTTTTCCTTAAAATAATTTTATGTTTTGTCATCAACAAAAAGGGGGAGATTGTTAATACAAATAAGCCGTAAAAACGTTTATTTATATTTTACGATCTTCTAATGTTTTGTCGATAACAAACGTAAAATCATATTAACGAAATAAATAAAATACGTAATTGGTTTGAACTAATAGTTTCTAACATATTCACATTTTCACATAAAACACTAAAAAAAATATAAGTGATTTTATGATTTAGTATTACATATGTACAACAACTAGTGTTTACATATTTGGGTAAATATACACATAATTAGTATGTAGTATATTGGGTAATATAAATGGGTAGAAACTTAAGTATTTGACCCATTGACCAAATACATTGAATGTAGTTGGGTAAAAACTAGCAAATGGTATTGACCCATAACCCATGGTTTTATATATACCACTTGACCAAGTTCATTGTATACTAGCAAATGGTATAGACCCATAACCCATGGTTTTATATATACCACTTGACCAAGTTCATTGTATCCTTAAGATACATTGTATCTAGAAAGAAAACCATGGATCAACCCATAACCCATGACCCATAACCAAAAATACCCATGGGCAAAGAGGAGCGTTCCACGGATCCCTAGCTTTGTGCTAGCCGGATCCCAAGTGGAAGGGATCCGTGGGATCCGGGGAACAGTAGAGAATTTTCTCTATAAATAAAGAGCCATTTCTTCCTTTCTATTTATCACTTTACACACATACTTCCCCCAAGTATTCTAACCCTCTAACCTCAGATCCAAGTGATCTATGTAGTTTGTCTTTTGTTTTTGTGTGATCTTCTAGGTTCCTATTAAAGGAAAGATCACCACTTCTTGAAGACGTGCAAGCTCAAGTCCATGAGTTGCCATGCTTCGTCATCATCAAGACAACGAAGGTTCTCTTGTTGATAGATCTACCTTTCTCTATAGATGTTGGGTTGAAGGCATTAGTGAAGAATGCCGAAAGTGTCAAGATGAAAGCATTAGTGAAAGGTGCTCATCATCCGTGTAAAAGCATTAGTGAAGAATGCTAAATGTGTCAAGACGAAGGCATTAGTGAAGGGTGCCAAGCGTTGTGTCAAAGAGATTAGTGAAGAATGCCTATGAATCAAATCAAATAGCATTTGGGAAGAATGCTTAGGTCGTATAATCGATGAGGTGCATCGTTATACATATAAGTATTTGTTTATTTACAAGGATGGTGATATCCTTGATGGTGTTGTAACAAGGAGTAGATCTCCTTGAGATTAGGTGTTGTGTCGTGAAGGGTAGTAGTTCCTCCATAGTAATGGAACTAGGTGCTTAGCCTAGTACCTAATAAAGGGTAGGCGACGTTGTGATAGGATTAGTTCTCCTAAGGTGTGAATGAACTCGGTGGTTAGCCAAGCACCGTATAAAGGGTAGGCGACGTTGTGTTAGGTTTGGTTCGCCTTGGTGTGAAAGAACTCGGTATTTAGCGTTGTACCGGAAAAAGGTTAAGCGACGTTGTGAAGGCTTCTCCGCCATAAGGAGTTTGGTGTAGTGCTTACGAACTCTCAAGTAGGTGACTCGGGGAGTGGAGTAGGGCAAGGAAGGTGTCCTTGTAGCCGAACCACTATAAATAACTTGTGTCGTGGTGATGTGCTTCTTACTCTTTATCTTCCATTACACATTTATATATCTATCTATCAATGTCCAACATAAACAACCAAATAGATTGACATAAGTCGATCTAAATATTTAAAAGGAAGTTTTAAATTGGTAAAACTATTCAACCCCCCTTCCCCCCTTCTAGTTTTTCACAATCTTCAATTCACCAAATGCATTCTAGTTATCTTACATATAACCAATCAGCCCATAGTGTACACATGTTCCCAACCAGAGTGGAGACTATGACATCCAAGTAACATGTTGAATCACTGATTATCTCTACGGATATCAACTCCGGAATAACTGAATAAGCTCGATCAAGTGATCATGTTGTAAGTCCCTGATGTACACAAATCTCTCCCCTGATGGTTGCGATCTCATCGAAATCATCATTACATAGTGTACATGAAGCAATAACCAGAAGCACTTTATCATAACCCATATAGAAGATGTCGATAAGAAATATCATCTCACGCTCCACATATTCTTCTCACATTTCTTCCAACTGAACGCTGAAGTAACACATACCAAAAGTCTCCAGAGACCATTTCCCCCAAATAGTTGGAATAACACATCCTTCCCCCAAATAGTTGGAATAATATATCCTTCCCCCAAATAGTTGGAATAACACATCCTTCCCCCAAATAGTTGGAATAATACACCAAAGGCTACGAGTTAAACACTGAGTTTCTCTACTGTTATGACCATTGTCTTTCCGGGATAACTTCAAACAGGTAGAAGTGTTAAGTTCATCAAGTGTACTCGTTGTGCTTTTAGATATATGTCTCATTTCCCCTTGCTGGTTTTGATACCTCAGAATCAGCAAAACATAATATACCCATAAACTTGAAATCTTGTGAGAAGAACTCAAATAGCCCAAATGAATCATGTGAGAATCAACTGCTACAGAAACTCTCTCTGACTATCTTTATTAACCCATATGTAGACAATTTGAAGTGACCACTGTTGAAGAAAACCCGATATACCAAACTTGAAACTGAAGTCAAATTCCCGCATTTGTATCTTAAGCTTGCACTTAATGATGGAAGAACGGTGTCGAGAATCTATGCTTCAAGCAAATCTCTAAGTACTCACTACTTCAAACAAAGTATGAGACATTAACACCTCTTGAGATTATCCACATCGTCATATGCATGTGTCACTGAGTAAAACAACGTAACTCCTAATAGTGATAGTTAACCAGGTCTTCAACCAACCACCCCGACTACTGGTAACTAGATAAACCAAGTCTTCAACTCAAAATCTTAAGCCCGAGCAAGTTATCAAATAAGAACACGCCTTTGTTGAAAGTCAACTTCAATCTCAAATAAGTGATAAATGATTAATTCTGAAGCCATCAACTTGTGTCAAATGCCCAACACGTGAAAACAACATACAATCGGATGTACATTGACCCACTGAATGAACCGCAACAAATGATTCCTCAACATCAATGCTTTCTTCCTAAAGGTATACATGTAGAGACTGATCTGAAAGATTCACCAATAATGTCTTCGAGCGGATGAGGTAGTCATTTTCCATAATGTTCATGTGGTTGATTTATAGCGTGCACAATAATCCGTGAAGATTTGGCAAAGGAATACCAAAGAGCGGATCATTATTCATGAACAATAATCTGTGAAGATTTGGCAAATGAGTACCAAAGAGCGGATAATTATTCATGAGTGCAACTATAATGATAGTCATTATCAATGCCTTTTGAAGTAACTAGAGATAAGGTTTCTTGAGAATTCCAAGAAGTACTTCTTAGATGGTGAACCAGTTGAGTCAGTAGGAACCGGAGCATAAGCTTCAGAAACTAGATGATCAACATTCGTTGGAGGTTGGAAGTACTCATCAAACATATCTTGAAACAATGAATCCCAGTTATCCTTAGTAGGTGAAGCATTAGGCGTTGAAGGAGAGTCACACGACCATAATTCAAGCATCCATCAACATGTAGTATATGCACTCTTCTCCCCCTCAAAAATTGCATCCGAAGTTGCCATTTTTGACTTGAACAAGTGAATAAGAATATACACCAATGAACGTAGATCCACTGGAGAGTTGAAAGAGCGTGGAAAAACATGAAGCTTATTGATGAAGAATGTCGATGAGAATGGTCATACACATGAAGATTTCTCTTCTTTTGAAGATAAAGCGCACTGAAGCGTACACCTTTCTTTTATTTGAGGAACGGGGCCTGAAGTGTTATCTACAGACGCCATTATGATGAAGTACGAGGCCTGAACTGATGTGAACAGACGTCATTGTTTAGAGCCCAGTTATATGTTTAGAGCCGCCCGAATCCAAATACCAAGGGATGATTTGTACGACCTGCTTTAGACAACAGACGAAGACAGAGAATTAGAAACATTGGATCCCCACGTGCTCATGGGTCCTTTTGGTTAGTACAAACAATCTTTGAATCAGTAGAAAACCTAGGTGCAATGCCATTGTCACTAGGAGCTGAACTAGTAGAAGCATCAGACTTAGTCGAGGGACATTTTGTGCTTAATGGGATTATTCTACCAGTTGGCTTCCAAACCTTAACAGGCACTACTCTAGGCATAGTGGATCTAGTTAAGGGGCAAGGTTTGCCATTCGTGAATATTTGACCTGTTGGCTTCCACTGAAATCCTACATTGGTAAAAACCTTCCCTATAGGTTTCCAGGATTGTTTAATCTGTTTCGCTTTCCAAACTTTCTTAACTGGGGTATGATTCTTAGATCTCAGAAATAACACAACACATTTATCAAGATTACCAGAAGATAGACATTCTTTACAGGTTTTGCAGACAGCATAAGACTTCGAATTAATTTCAGTAAGCTTAGAGCTAATACTAGAACCAACACGCTTCTTTTTGTTCAAGTCAAACTAATTTTCCCTATGGTGTTCTTTCACTTTCTTCTCATGATCACTTTTAGTCAGCGAAATTCTGTCCTTCTTTGTATTGCTACAAGGTTTTGACCCGCTAAATTTAGTGTCAATATTAACATCAATAGAAGCGATGACGGGAGCCTTAGTTTGTATTACTGCCATTTGATTTTCTGGTCTAGAAGTGTTGGGTTCTGAGGCTTTCAGAGGCACATTAAAAGTCACATTCTTATCCTTAGGCATAGAACTGGGTGCAACTATTCTATCTCGCCTATTACTCGCTTTCGGACTTGTGACAATTACATACTCTAAGAGTTCCTGAGATCATTTGGCATCCATGCAGGCATAAGTGATTGCACTATCAAAAGGCTTTTCTAATCTATCATCCTCTACAATCTCACGGAGGCCCTTTAAACTATCCTTAAGTTGTGTTAGATATGTTTTATGTGCCAGTTCATTATTCCTAAGAGGGGGAGGAATATATAACATATGAATAGGATACTTATCACAAGCAGGAACCTTTGGAACAAAATATTTGCAATTAGGGATTGGCAATTTTCCTTTCACCTCACGCTTCAGATTCTCAATATCGTTAAGCAAAGAAGTTACCTTTTCAATGTATTTATCATGATTAACTTTGAATGAATTACATAACTCTTTGTTTTGATCATTAACTTTTGAAATTTCAGCTTTAAAACATTCATTTTCCTTTTGCAATTTATCAATAATGTTTTGAAGTTGGAAATTCTGAGAATCTAAAGGTGCAGATATTCGGGAGCCAGTCACTTCATTCCTTTCATCTTTCAATTGTGAAATCTGGAATTTCAATCTTTGGATCGTGTGGCAATGAGCTCGAATCTGTTCATCACGTTTGTTGATTTCAAAAACTGCATCAAACTCAGGAGCATTCGAAGATGTCTTGATATTTGAAGTTTTAACATTTTCTTTCAGATGTTGATATTTTAATTGTAAACCAAGATATTCAATTTCTAATTTAGAATAATGTTTGACCAAGTTATCATGATCGTCATTTTTGATTTTATCATTCAATTTTGAATTTTTTGTCTCAAGCTCAATGACACGATCCTGGGATACTTTCAATGCAACAGACATTTCATGAAATTAAGAAGCAGTAATAGAAAGCTTAGTAACAGTATAAAACACATCTTGAGCCACATAACTCAATACTAAGTTCTCATTTAAGATATGCAGATTCTTCCTTTCAATTTCATTATAATTGAGTTCCCGTTCATAATCATTGACTTAAACAATCATTGCATCAAATTCCTTTTCCATTTCTTTAATATCCAAGTTTATCCCCTTTTTAAGACTTTCAAATTGACCTTTTAATTGTTTAAAGAAAGGCATGACCTCAGTTAAATAACATTCTTTAGTTTGCTCAAAACCCCTTTCCCCTTCAGTTATCCCTGTAGGTGTGATTCTCTTCTTACATGTTTTCTCAAAATCAACGAATAGTTGATAAACAACATATAGGCTGATTAAGGTTTTGCTATTAGTGGCAATAGTTCTAGGAACTAAATGCATTGGTGTATTTGGAGGATACACAGTGGCTGGAGGCAATTTCCTAAGGGGAGGATTATTTTCAACAAGTTCATCTGCCTTTTTCTTTTCCATATCTAATTTCCAGAACACTTGTTCAGAAGTTAACTGTGTTTGAGGTCTAAACTTGTTTAAGGCAATCCAATTATCCTTAGTGTAATTTGGAGTTTTGAACGTTATATTATGATCTATACACCAAGGATCTTTTAATTTCTTTTCCATTTTCTCTCTAGAGGCATCTTCTAACTCTCTATCTTCTTCAGTGCGTTCTAAACAAGTAGGCATTTGTCTAGGCTTCAGGATTTCATTACCATCATAGATCACTTTTTGAGCATCTTTTGCTTTCTTACCATACTCAGGATTGGGTTCTTCTACAAGGCTAGTACTATGCTTATCGCTTAATACTCTATGCTTAGTGATCATGTGAGCAGTCTGAATGGTGTTGCCTTGTACATACAACTTTTTTTCAAGTTTGTTCTTTAAAGTTTTAAGGTTGGAAAAATCATTTAAAAGTTTTGATTCCTTTTGTTTGAACTCCTGCTTATGCACTTTTACATTTTCTTGAAGTTCTTGTTTTTGCTTAGCAGTTTTATTAAGTTTCTCTTGTAAGGAATTTAACTCTTGTTTTAATGTTTCTTCCCTTAAGTTACTTTTTCTGATTAATGTATGCATTTGGCAATCCATTTCCTGCTCACGTATGGTCAACTCAAATTTAGCACGCTGTTCATAGATGGCAACTTGATCCTTATATATGTTAAGCTTAGTGGTAAGGGAGTCCTCAGGGATAAATGCAGAGTACTCATGCAACTCATAATCATCATTTTAAGTAGAAGATGCACAATTAGGTATACCAGAAACTTCCATGCAGCTTTCCTCTGCATTAACGTGCACAGGTTGTGGCTGGTGTACCTCTATCTTGGGTAAATCTGAAGCTTCCATGGAGTGTTCCTTTGCATTAACTTGCACATGTTGTGGTTGGTGCACCTTTTTCTCTTGTGAATTTGAGAACGAAGATTCCATTTTAGCATTATCCAACTCAAACACGATAGTCTGTAGTACATTGTTGGGTATCTTTTGTTCATTGGTCACGTCGTATAAACTGAGTATCTTAGATACAACTAAATCCAAAACTTTAGGCATGTTGTTGATGTACACGGAATTTTACAAATCTATGATTTAAACCGAGAAATAGAATCTTTCGCGGGATTTTACAAAATCAAGAAGAAACCGTTAAGCAATGACCAGTCGAGTGTGTTAAGATGACTGATGACTTTAGGTTGTTCGTAGGAAATTCTGAGATGTTGTTTGGTTGAGATTTGGATTGGTTGATGCAAGTTTTTACGGATACTTTTAGGTCTAAAAACTTAAAAACCTCTATAACTTCTGTTCAGAGCGGATTTAGGCCTCGAGGGTTTAGTTCATTCGGCGTGCCATTCTCCTCGTTCTCACAGTCGTTTTGATGGGTAGAACACTGAAAACGGAGTTACGGTTCAAAAGTTATGGCCGTTTGAAGTTTTGTCAGGAAAAGTCAACAAGTCGCTAAGAATTCTTGAACCAAGTCGCTAAGCACCAAGTCGCTAAGTAGCAACTCGCTAAGATCTCAATTTCCTGTGAAACAAGTCGCTAAGATCAAGTCGCTAAGACCCAAGTCGCTGGACACAAGTCGCTAAAGCACCAAGTCGCTACACAGTCAAGTCGCTAAAGAGCAACTCGCTAAGGTCCAAGTCGCTAAGAATTTACACTACAACTCGCTAACAATTTCTAAAGCAAGTCGCTAACCTCACCAAGTCGCTAGCCGTAGTGGAGAATCCACTAACTTATATTATTTGTCGGCTTGTCTCAATAGACAAGTCGCTAGGCTCAAGTCGCTAACAACTAACACTGTAACTCACTAACTTTTTCTGAAGCAAGTCGCTATGATGAAAAATACTACGAGAACCAAGTCGCTAGCAAGAAAAACTTCAAAAACACACTTTTCAATCCAAAACAAGCTCAACCACAGTGATTTAAGCTTACCACATCAAAACCCGAGAACTTACAATGATTCTTAACACAAAAGTACACCCAAAATTCAAACTTTAACCCAAGAAATGATCCAAATGATGCAAAAACCACTAAACTTTTTCAAACTCAAAAACCATCTAAAACCACTAGAAATCCAAGTATATGTAAGAGAGATGATCAAACCATGGCTCTTGATACCATTTGTAACATATTGGATTTCACAAACACATCAAACCATAAACACAAAGAGGCGTATAAGATGATGTTTTAGAGAGAGAAAAAGTTAGAGGTTGGGAACTTTAGTGAGAGAAAGAAAAATCTTATTATGAGCTCCAACTCTCTACCTTGGAAGGTAGAGAGTATTTATAGTTCTTACATAAGTCGCCACCTACGGGCTGTGGATCAGGCATACAGTGGGTAAAGACCCATCCATCCTCCACGGTGTTACTTAACTAAATACTACTAAACATTAATTAATCTACGACTACGAGCTTTCTAACGATTACATATACTTGAGGTGACTGACTCTTTAATAACTGGATTTACTAAATCCTAACACAATGGGTCATGGGTTATGGATCATGCTCCATGGTTATGGGTCATAAACTTTGGGTTTTACCCAACTACATTTAATGTATTTAGTCAATGGGTCAAATACCTAGACTTCTACCTATTATATTACTCAATACAATACATACTAAGTATGTATAGATATACCCATTATGTAAACACTAGTTGTTATACATATGCATTAGTATAACATGAAAACACTATTACTTGTTTAGCGTTTTATATGAAAACGTAAGTGTGTTAGTAAACTATTGGCTAAAACCATTTACGTATTTTATTTGTTTCGTTAAAATTATTTTACATTTGTTATCGACAAAACATTAGGAGATCATAAAATATAAATAAATGTTTTTACGGCTTATTTGTTTTAACAATCTCCCCCTTTTAGTTGATGACAAAACATAAGATTATTTTAAGTAAAAACTAAAATTAGTAAAAGTTTGAATTGGAGTTTTTACTCTCTTCCCCCCTTTTTGTCGAAACAAAAAGAGCGTCAAAAAGAAACTAACAAATTTTTTTTGATGAATATCAAAAGAAAAAGTTTGAAAAATAGAGAGTAAGGGAAGAGAAGTATTCTCATCTTAGTCCCCCTTGACGTGTCCATCCCTTTGTGAGGGCGTCAAGTAAGTAGGAACACTAAGCAAGTGCATTGCAATTATGTTTGCAAATGGTTCCGTCCTTTTTGACGAACATGCTCCCCCTTGACAAGTGCTCCTTTGCAAGGAGGACGTCATGTAGTTATTTTAATCCTATGTGAAAGAATTGCAAATGATTTTGCAATTGTTTTGATTTGACAAGAAACTGCCCCTAGCTAAGGGTGTCAAAGTGTTCATGTGTATATTGAAAATCTATAAAACAAAGGTTAGAGAACAAGTATATAATGAATAATTTCCTGCAAATGAGACTCAAGTTAGAAAAAAAAAAGTCTTCTGTTGCACGGATTCCACAGTTCCTCCCTTGGAGGGATCCGCTAGGCTAAAATGAGGGATCTGTATGCCTTTAAGCTTAAGACAACAATGGTGATGTAAAATGTGATGTTAACATCAAAATGAGATATGTATTAAGGCACCAAATATATTCTCAAGACAATATGGCATATAACATGTAATTTCATTCAATAAAAATACGAGAAATGATCTACATATCTCTAAAACTAAGAGAATGACTCAAACATGTAATACATTTTCTACTAATTCTAAGAAGTGACGGAAACCTAAAAAGCATCATTGTGCTTGAAATCTAAGGATGAGTAGACTTGTTGATTTGGTCCAATCGTTCAAGGAGATGATTAAACATGAAATGCAACTCATTTTGTACTTCTTGAATAAGTCCTTGGGTGATTTGACAATTAGAGCAATTATTATCAGGACTAGGAGCCGGAGGAGGTGGGATGTTTTAAGGAGGCTCCACAAAGGATGGTGGAACTTGTGAAGGTGAGTTGAGCAATATAGGATGTGGTTCAACTAAAAATGAGGGTGATGATGCACGAGTTGGTAGTGGAGATAGAAAGTCCTCTATATGGTTAGATCTTTGGTGATTCCTTGTCTCCAAAGATGGACAATTTGGTGATGAAGGTGGTTCCCTATTAAGCGAGAAGGTTGGTAAATGGGAAGTAATTGGTGGTGAGTCTTCTAATGAGTAGAGATTTGGATGAGAAAGAGGTTCGGTAAAGGAATGTAGTCTAGGTTCTAGAAATGAAGGCTTGGGTGTTTTGCTAGAGCTAGGTGCGTTTGGTTTAGTGCTTGATGAAGCCTTTTCCAACTCAAAGGGTTGAATGCTAATTCTAGAGGTTCTTTTAGCTATTGTTGATTGAGTTTGCTGAGGGGGGATTCTAGCATTTGGACTTCTTACGGGTGATGACTCGGTGGATGATATCTCATGAACCATATAAGCTTGCTAGAAGCTTTAGTCATAGCGAAGGAGAGGGTATAATAGAAGTCTTAAATACTAATTTTTAGATTGTGGTATGAATAGTGGCTTAAGCTCCTAAGAGTGCTTGGTCTATAAAGGATGAAGTTGAGTTAATGAATTAAATTCTTGACCACTAAGAATTTTAGCATGCATTAAGGTCAACTATGGTGTAGTTCTATTATAGGGACTCATTAAATGGTAAGTAAAAGTGTTTAGACTACCAGGGAGAGTTTGAATTTGGAAGAAAAGCTGATTATAAGCTGTTATGTAGACCCAGATCCCACGGTTCCCTCTCACTAGAGATCCATCTAGTTATAAACCAGGGATCCGTCTGTCAGACAGCATAGTGGTGAAGTGATAATGCTCTTTTAAGGTCTAGTACCTATAAGTCTTAAGGGTTTGACTTCCCTCAGGTGTCTTAAATGGTATGTGACTTAAATGTCCAACTTCAAGGAGTGGGGATACCTAATGATGGTTTTTGGTAGGAAAGTGGACTTTTTGAGAGTGCAACTAAGTATTTAAGGATGATACTATTGATTTGAGGATGAAAAATGAGGACAATTGATCCTAGAGATCAGATGGTGGCTTAAGAAAAATTTAGAAAATTCCTAAAAAATAAAAAAAAAATGAAAAACTAGTTTTAAGCCTATTTTGAGGTAAGGATGACTAAAATCAAAATTTCAAAGTTAAGAGAAATAGCCAACTAAGTGCTTTGAAGTGTGAGGAACAATGTGTGAGTATTGGAGTGGAAATATGGTGAGTTTTGGTGAAGTGATAAATCAAAAATACCTAGAGTGTGATCCTATATTAGCTATGAGTGAGTGTGAGACCTACTGAGTCTGAGGAAGACTTAAGTGGTCCTAAAGTATCATGTTTAGCTAGTGTGATAAGGTCTAGAGGATTGGATTAATGTGACAACTCGTATTTTCAGGTCATATTTCAAAACATTACTCATGCTTCATTATTTATCATTTATTGTAAACTAGGTTTACGAGTATCAAATTCACGTAACCGTAATGGTTTAGCTGTGAATTCATGATCATATCATCGAGGACATTTCATATAGACTAAGTTTAGTCTACATTTCATTAACATCATTTCATATCAATATTATGCATGGGTTTGCATTTTTCATTAAACGTTTATTTTCCTATTAAATAAACGTTATCGCATGATTAATTATTTTGAACAATTGATCCATTACTTCCAAAAATTATCCCGATATATTTTTATACTCACATTAAGTTTATAAAAATAATATTATGAGTTTACCAAGTGTTTTAAATTTATTTCGTATATAAATTGTTATATTTATATAATTACGACGGTTTTATTAAATACTATACGATAGTTATTATTTCACTCAAATTTTGCAAGAAATGTATTTTTATAATTTTTATGACCTAAATATATTTTATCTTGACCCGTGAAAATTTATTTTTATCTAACGCTACCCTAAATACTCAAATATGTATACAAGTTACCACTTATCTTCAATTAACTTTACATTATATTACAGTATACATTTAAAAAAAATAATAAAAGTAAATGATTTTACCCCCTTGTCGACACAAGGGGGGGGGGGTGAATCATCTCAAGGCTCCTAAATATCTTTCATATATATTATAGTATACTCATAATACACACATTCTTACTATTATCTTCAAGTGAAAAATAAATCAAAAGGTGCTCTCTTTCTCTCCTCTCTACAAACCGGCAACCACAAGGTGCAAGAAGGAGATCTTCAAAATATTTTCTAGACAAGATTATTTACACTCTAGTATCACTCTTTGTTTAGGTTTTGAAATAAAAACCTAGGGTGATTAGGAAAAATCAATTGTTCTCATAAACCTCATCAATCACTAGTAAGCATTCATTATCATCATAATATTTCATATTCATTGTTATGGTCATTTCATTTTTATTTGAGAAAACATGCAAGTTATGTGATGTTTATACCACTTTTTAAGGTTTTTAAGTGTTATATATATAAAATCCATCCTATAATTACTCCTTGTTATATATAATTTTTGGTGATGTCTAGGAACCCATGACACCCTAAGAAGGTGTATGGTAGGATTAGAATAGCTTCGGAGTTGTTTTGAATGGGTTAGAATAGGTTTGGCGCGAGAAAAACTCATTTCGACAAGTTTGCAAAAGGGTCTGTCCTTATTTTCAAAATCTGGAAAATCCGACAGTAGATAAAAATTTTTGGCCTAGATATTTAGAAAATATACTTTAATACGAAACCGTGGCTGCTTGAACGGATTAAAACGGAGTTATAACGAAGAAGTTATGAATTTTTCAATTTGGCGACGAAAAATATAATTTTCTGGAATTTTAGCATGTATTGTTTAGTTTGTACGAGTAAAAAATGTGGCTTAGACGTTATAAAAAGTGTCGACTTATCGAAAATATATATGTTATTTTGATACAAAAGTTTGGAGAACAAACCATTGGGGAACTAAATTTGGAGAACAAAAGAATTGGAGAACTATATTTTGGAGAACTAAAAGTTTGGAGAACAAATATTTGGAGAACAAAAAGTTTGGAGAACTAAAAAATGGAGAACAAAATTTGGAGAACAAAAATGGAGTACATTTTCTTATAAAAGTGATATCTTCTAGTAAAAGTAAGATCGCCTAGCCTATTTTCTAAAATGTCCAACCGTTCATCAAGCGGAGTTGTAACGAATGAAATATAGTCACTTAAACTTTGCCGAAAACCACTCTTAAACTATATTTTGGACACAAGTACCATACTTTAGCTATATTTTTCTCTATGATCGGAACCTCTATGACGAAAACTTAAATGCTAAAACTTTGAGATAATGATACAAGCTTCCCAAAACCGTTGAGTTTGTTTCCTAACGCTCGACTAGCTTTTCGAGGCCGTTTTAGTCACTTTCATGGAAATTTCAATGACATTATTTTCGACGAAAAGTATTGTTTTCAAAAATTCATAAGTGGTATAAATATCATCCGAATTGCTTGCATAACATTACATCATGACTTATTACATATCATATCATTCATAATAGGTCAGTTTCGAGATTCACGCTACTTTTCGGTGTACTCACTTTTGTCATCGCATCATTGTATCAAGTGAGTTCATAGCCCCACTTTCTACTATTTATTGTTTTACAAACTCTTGGGGGAGATACATGCTCAACTATTTTTAATGGAACACAAATGCTTTGAACTGTATGCTATATCCGAATGTTTTATTGTCACTAAGTAATCAATTGTCATGTTTGAAGTCCCTACATCATGCACCATTAGTCACTTGCGAGTGAGCGCGAATATTGTGAATAGGCCTATTGGAATTAACACTCCCGTTCTTATTGACCCAGTTAGGGGAAATCGAACGCACTATATTTGAATCATTAAGGTAAATTGGTAAGTTTACCATATTAGGGCTGCGATGAAACGATTTTTACCAATTTCTATTGGTACGAGGTTTATGCTTTGGTTGTCATGAACTTAGTGAAATAAATGCTGTTTTGTTTTCAACGATGAGTGTGAAACAACGTAACTCACACTACGAATATTGTGTTCAAACGAATTAATTAAACCTATGGATTTCACTCAACCTTTGTGTTGACAGTTTTAAGCATGTTTTATCTCAAGTATCTAAGGCATTCACTTCATGGCATGCATGTGGACATATCATAGAGTCGTGGTGACGACGGGTTTCACTTGGGTTTCATATACTTTAAAACATCGTTTGAATTGTAACAAGCTTATTTTCCGCACATAGTAACTTTCATTTGGGACCTATCTTTGTAACTCTGAATGTTTTTAATATATCAAACGATGTTCTTTTCAAACGACACTTTAGGTCGTTCAATATAACTATGATTGTGATGCTATGACAGTCAATCCCCAGGAATTCCATTCCGCTGCAAAACAGGTAATTTGGGGGTGTGACAGATTGGCATCAGAGCTTCGGTTATAGAGAACTAGGTTGCATCATTGACCCTAGACTATAACTACATCATCATAGCATCTCATCATTTCTTCATAAGTGCATGTTCACTTTACATGCGGTTTATACGTACATTTTTTTCGAGTTATTTACTTTTATTTCAAAACGATTGTCACATGGATGCCTTTAATTACCCATCCCATTATCAATTCCTCGTACTCTAATGTGGAGAATGCTTTGTCATTCCCTATCGTAATTTTTACATCAGTTGATTCATTACCGATAACGTCGAATGCCGAGATAAACCTTTAAGTAGGGCGAAGTCACTTTCACTCCTTTGTTTCACCACTAACATGTCGAGTTACACGTTATTCACACATTAAGTCACTAAACCATCACTCATTTTGAAAAGTAACCTCAAACTTATCACCTCATATCATATCTCTTTGGAGCGTTTATTATTAACATCAGACTTTGCTACGTCTCACCTTTCCTCTTATTTGAAGAAGTTATAGCGCCGAAGAAAGCTCCACAAGTTTTGACTCAAGAGGCTATGCAAAAGTTTGTGAGGGATAGTATAGCTAATGCATTAAGGATTGAAAGGGCAACAGTGGCGCCTGCTGCTGAGGCTGCGGCTACTGCCGAAGCCACTAGACTTGCCAATGTTGCCGAGGCTGCAGCCACTGCTGAAGCCACTAGACTCACCACTGCTGCTGAGGCTGCAGCTAATGCTGAAGCTGCCCGGCTTGCTAATGCCGCCGCGGCTGCGGCAACTGCTGAAGCTACTAGAATTGCGAGGGGTCTGGGGTTAGAAGTTGTTCGTATAAGGATTTTAAAAGTGGAGATCCTACTAAATTCAAGGGTACTGAAGGGGCAACTGCTATGGTTAGATGGTTCGAGAAAATTGAGTCTGTGTTTCTGTTATGTAATTGCCCTGAGGATAGCAAGGTTAAGTTTGCTACGAGTACACTACTGGATGGGGCAATGTCTTGGCGGAATTCGTATGCTCAGCCAATGAGGATGGAAAATGCTTTCAAGCTTACTTGGGAGCAATTCAAAGGGTTGTTAACGAAGAAGTATTGTCCGCGTACGGAGGTGAAAACGTTAGAGACCGAATTCTATGAACTGGTAACTATTGGGTATGACATTGCTACTTATATTCGAAGGTTTCAAGAATTGGCCGTGTTATGCCCATCTATGGTTTCGGATAATGAGAAGCTAATGGAGGCTTTTATTGGAGGACTTCCCGAGATTATTCAAGGTGATGTGATTTCTTTTGATCCGCAAACGATTGAGGAATCTATTCGAGTGTCTCAAAGGCTCATGGCACAAGTAGTAAAGAGAGGCAACATCACCAACACCAACCGTAACAACAATACCAACAACCGCATCAACTACAACAATAACCAAAACAACAACAACAACGACGATAACCAAATCAACAACAACAAAAGGAAATGAGAAAACGACCAAGGAGGTTATAATAACAACAACCAAAACCGTAACACTAACCATCATCAACAACAGAATAGAAGGCAAGAAGCTGGAATGGTTTATGTCGTTGCACCAATGGAAGGCAGAGGTTATGCTGGAACACACCCACTATGTAATCGATGTAATTTTCATCACTCGGGTCCTTGCCCTGCCAAGTGCCACAAATGCCAAAAATCGGGACATCTAGCCAGGGATTGTAGAGGTAAAGTCGTAGTCACATGCTTCGGATGTGGGGAACAAGGACACTATCGGAATCAATGTCCTCAAAACCAAGGTCAACAAGTTGAAGGAGCTCATGGGAATGCATACATGTTAGAAGGAGGTGAAGCTCAACAGGATTTCAACAACACGGAAGACTGAAGAAGTTCGGAAACTAACAGTCTTATTTTTATTTATGTACTATGTCGTACTAAGTTTATGTCTCCCATCGTATCCGAATCTTTATAACTTAAGATGTACTACTTTTGATAAACCACTCGTTGTATAATATTCTCATTAAGCGTACTTTCTTTTCCTTTCGATTTGTTATCACTTACGAGAATTTTACTTCCTTTTTCTTTAACGACCATTTTAACGACACAGTTTAAATCTTTGTAAACATTGAGAGTTATAACAACTAAACCGAACGTCACATAATCGTTCCTTAATTATACATAGCCTAGCTAACTATGTCTAATTATGGAGGGATCATATTATGTTGGGAGCAGTTATTTATAAATCTTAATGCAAGCAAAATTTCCACATATTCCAAAGTCATAGTGTTACTCATGGGAGATTCATCCAATATTTTCTCTACTATGATGTTTTCTACGGTCTCAATCATCGATAACCATAACGACACTTCCTCATGTCTTCTCTCCTCGATATTAATCACAAACTCAAAAATTCGATAGACTAACACGAACTGAATTCAGGTACTGAATTCCTTTTTGGTTGGGCGAATGTGACAACTCGTATTTTTAGGTCATATTTCAAAACATTACTCATGCTTCATTATTTATCATTTATCGTAAACTAGGTTTACGAGTATCAAATTAACGTAACCGTAATGGTTTAGCTGTGAATTCATGATCATATCATCGAGGACATTTCATATAGACTAAGTTTAGTCTACATTTCATTAACATCATTTCATATCAATATTATGCATGGGTTTGCATTTTTCATTAAACGTTTATTTTCCTATTAAATAAACGTTATCGCATGATTAATTATTTTGAACAATTGATCCATTACTTCCAAAAATTATCCCGATATATTTTTATACTCACATTAAGTTTATAAAAATAATATTATGAGTTTACCCAGTGTTTTAAATTTATTTCGTATATAAATTATTATATTTATATAATTACGACGGTTTTATTAAATACTATATGATAGTTATTATTTCACTCAAATTTTGCAAGAAATGTATTTTTATAATTTTTATGACCTAAATATATTTTATCTTGACCCGTGAAAATTTATTTTTGTCTAACGCTACCCTAAATACTCAAATATGTATACAAGTTACCACTTATCTTCAATTAACTTTACATTATATTACATTATACATTTTTAAAAAAAAAAATAATAAAAGTAAATGATTTTACCCCCTTGTCGACACAAGGGGGGGTGAATCATCTCAAGGCTCCTAAATATCTTTCATATATATTATAGTATACTCATAATACACACATTCTTACTATTATCTTCAAGTGAAAAATAGATCAAAAGGTGCTCTCTTTCTCTCCTCTCTACAAACCGGCAACCACAAGGTGCAAGAAGGAGATCTTCAAAATATTTTCTAGACAAGATTATTTAACACTCTAGTATCACTCTTTGTTTAGGTTTTGAAATAAAAACCTAGGGTGATTAGGAAAAATCCATTGTTCTCATAAACCTCATCAATCACTAGTAAGCATTCATTATCATCATAATATTTCATATTCATTGTTATGGTCATTTCATTTTTATTTGAGAAAACATGCAAGTTATGTGATGTTTATACCACTTTTTAAGGTTTTTAAGTGTTATATATATAAAATCCATCCTATAATTACTCCTTGTTATATATAATTTTTGGTGATGTCTAGGAACCCATGACACCCTAAGAAGGTGTATGGTAGGATTAGAATAGCTTCGGAGTTGTTTTGAATGGGTTAGAATAGGTTTGGCGCGAGAAAAACTCATTTCGACAAGTTTGCAAAAGGGTCTGTCCTTATTTTCAAAATCTGGAAAATCCGACAGTAGATAAAAAATTTTAGCCTAGATATTTAGAAAATATACTTTAATACGAAACCGTGGCCGCTTGAACGGATTAAAACGGAGTTATAACGAAGAAGTTATGAATTTTTCAATTTGGCGACGAAAAATATAATTTTCTGGAATTTCAGCATGTATTGTTTAGTTTGTATGAGTCAAAAATGTGGCTTAGATGTTATAAAAAGTGTCGACTTATCGAAAATATATATGTTATTTTGATACAAAAGTTTTGGAGAACAAACCATTGGGGAACTAAATTTGGAGAACAAAAGAATTGGAGAACTATATTTTGGAGAACTAAAAGTTTGGAGAACAAATATTTGGAGAACAAAAAGTTTGGAGAACTAAAAAATGGAGAACAAAAATGGAGTACATTTTCTTATAAAAGTGATGTCTTCTAGTAAAAGTAAGATCGCCTAGCCTATTTTCTAAAATGTCCAACCGTTCATCAAGCGGAGTTGTAACGAATGAAATATAGTCACTTAAACTTTGCCGAAAACCACTCTTAAACTATATTTTGGACACAAGTACCATACTTTAGCTATATTTTTCTCTATGATCGAAACCTCTATGACGAAAACTTAAATGCTAAAACTTTGAGATAATGATACAAGCTTCCCAAAACCGTTGAGTTTGTTTCCTAACGCTCGACGTGCACCATTTTACGACTAGCTTTTCGAGGCCGTTTTAGTCACTTTCATGGAAATTTCAATGACATTATTTTCGACGAAAAGTATTGTTTTCAAAAATTCATAAGTGGTATAAATATCATCCGAATTGCATGCATAACATTACATCATGACTTATTACATATCATATCATTCATAATAGGTCAGTTTCGAGATTCACGCTACTTTTCGGTGTACTCACTTTTGTCATCGCATCATTGTATCAAGTGAGTTCATAGCCCCACTTTCTACTATTTATTGTTTTACAAACTCTTGGGGGAGATACATGCTCAACTATTTTTAATCAAACACAAATGCTTTGAACTGTATGCTATATCTGAATGTTTTATTGTCACTAAGTAATCAATTGCCATGTTTGAAGTCCCTACATCATGCACCATTAGTCACTTGCGAGTGAGCGCGAATATTGTGAATAGGCCTATTAGAATTAACACTCCCGTTCTTATTGACCCAGTTAGGGGAAATCGAACGCACTATATTTGAATCATTAAGGTAAATTGGCAAGTTTACCATATTAGGGCTGCGCTGAAATGATTTTTACCAATTTCTATTGGTACGAGGTTTACGCTTTGGTTGTCATGAACTTAGTGAAATAAATGCTGTTTTGTTTTCAACGATGAGTGTGAAACAACGTAACTCACACTACGAATATTGTGTTCAAACGAATTAATTAAACCTATGGATTTCACTCAACCTTTGTGTTGACAGTTTTAAGCATGTTTTATCTCAGGTATCTAAGGCATTCACTTCATGGCATGCATGTGGACATATCATAGAGTCGTGGTGACGACGCGTTTCACTTGGGTTTCATATACTTTAAAACATCGTTTGAATTGTAACAAGCTTATTTTCCGCACATAGTAACTTTCATTTGGGACCTATCTTTGTAACTCTGAATGTTTTTAATATATCAAACGATGTTCTTTTCAAACGACACTTTAGGTCGTTCAATATAACTGTGATTGTGATGCTATGACAGTCAATCCCCATGAATTCCATTCCGCTGCAAAACAGGTAATTTGGGGGTGTGACAATTAAAGTGAGAGTGTAGGAATTCCTTGTCTATTTACCCGGATCCCATGGTTCCCTCATCTGAGGGATCCGACTAGTTATAGCTCAGGGATCCGGCTACTGCTGACCAGTAGCTTCTCAGCAAATGTGCAGTTTTTGCAATCTTTAGCAAATACTCATCCTAATCATTTCTACATTGAATACTCAAATATGCAAGCAACAAATATTACGCATAGTAAGTAAGGGTGACTAGAATGTAAGCAAAATGAGTGGGACCGACTTCTTGATTGTGATCAAGTCGTCGTACAATTCTCATTTTTCGGGTTCCTAGGTTAGAATGTTTATGTTATGCCATCTACTACGAGCTACGTCCTAAACTACAAAAATAGTGTATAGATTGTTTACAGACCATTGTTCATAAATTGTTCACAAATTAAGGTCTACGACCTTACCTTCCTTCCATTCAACCTCTCACTCCATCTCCATCGCCATCGCCTCTACTCTTCACTCTTAACCCCTCCACCCATACTTCTTCTTCTTCATTAGGAAGTTAGAAAAACACTTGAACATGCCCTTTGCTTGTTGGAATTCTTGTGAAGGGCTCAGGACTTTTGGCAGTTGGTCAATGTATGCTAGGGGGTCGAGATGGACGTTGCCAAGGGGGTTGCTTCCTTCTCATTCTCTTTCTCTTTCATTCGATGAATCCGTTGGTGGGTGAGGTCTCTTGCCATCAACCATAATCCTTGTGGTCTTTCCATCGGTTAAGGGCACGATAACCTTGTGCAAAAGGTTTGGTCGTTGGAGTAAGGAGATGGATCTAGAGCAAAGAAGAAGTTTGCTAGGCGAGTCAAGAGCATGGCATAAGGGAGTACCATCATGTCCGTCCTTTTCACACTTGCCATTCATTTCACCATGTAATAGGTGAGGTTGAAATGAGTGCCGGTTACAAGGAAATAGATCATGAAGCTTTGGAAAGCATTAGGATAATCCTTATTTCCTCCCAAACAAAGGACGTTCTCACTTAGCACTAGTTCCCATTTCTTGTACAATGGGAACATTTCCAAAAGCTCAATTTGAAAAGGATCTCTATAGATGACCTTGGACTTCCTAGTGACTCTTGACGGAGAGGCTCTTTCCATGAAGACGATATCTCTTACCGTAGTTGCTTCCAGGATGGCTGTGAATTATACCTCGTGATGATCCACCATATCATGAATCTCGGCCAATGACCATTCATTTGAGTACATGCATACTCCTTGACAAGGGATACCAAGTATCCTAGCAAACTCTTCAAGAGTGAAGGTGAACTCGTGCTCATTGATGATAAAAGCTATCGAAATGGTTCCATCTTCATTTCGAATAATTCTCATGGTCTTGTAAAACTCTAGTACAAACACCGAACAAATTTGCTCATTAACGTTCAAGAGGCAATGGAAGTTGATCCCCGTAAAGGCTTGGGGAATGTTGGTGTTGTTGATGAATGAGGGTTCAACTACTCGTCCATCGTGGAATAATCTCTTTTCCAACATCTTGAAGGCTTTTCGGTCATCCAGGCTCAAACCATCCTTTCTATGATACATGGGAATGTAATGTGCGGTGTCTTGGTAATCTTGTTGTCTATTGCTTGGCATGATTGGTCCTAAACATCAAAACCACAATGTGGTGTTAATTGTGTGAATAGTAACCTAATGGGATTCATCACAATTTTGCTCAATACATCTTCATTGAATTCAAAAAATGAGTTTAATTTGTATTAACAATGTTGATTCTTTGATTTAGTTTATCTTAGAAAACAATGTGATATCAAATTGTGACAAACCCATTTGAGCTCAATTTCTAAAGATGAAAATTGTACTCCTAGGAATTAAAGAATAGAAATAACAATGTAGTGAAGATTATACTTACACAAGTGATTGTTTCCTTGGAGAAGATGATGAATTAACTCTTGTGAACATTAAATTGTGTTTTATGTTCGTGATTTTGAGAGAGTAAAGTGAAGTATAGAAGTCCACAGTGATCATCTTTTACTTAAATTGTCTTCTGATGTGCCGGTTCCCATTCAAGGGATCCGGCTAGTGAAAACTTAGGGATCCAGCATATCAGCAGTTAATAGATTACTTTTTAAGTAATCTTTGATAATTTTGATTTGGGAGTTCTAATTCTTGGCTAGGGTTGATGTTTATGCTCTATAACTTATGGTTTGGGGTTTTGACGTGTTTTACTAGTCCTATTTGACAAGATTTCCTTTATATGAATAAATCATAGTTCTTGGGAGGTTTAAAGATTATGATAAAATCCAATTTTATCATAATATGAGGAGTTTCACATTGATGCTTATTGACATAGATGAAATGTCAATAACCTTATGTGAGGAGTGATGACCAAGGCTCTCGAATAGCCGAGATATCATTATCACTAGTTTGTATTTTTGTCTATAGAGATCAATGAAGAATACTATTCTTGATGATGAGTTCAATATAGATAACAACTTTAGTGATTTTTAAGAAAGCGTAATGAGGCTACTAATCTTTATCATGTTTCTACAAAATGATATTATTAATTAATCTAGAAAATATACAATAATAATTTATTTGTAAGTAATCTATTAAAGAGCATACCGTTGCTATATATTCTTTTTAAGAAAACTAATATTAAAGCGAAATTCTTCATGATCTTCTTAGGATGCCCGAATCCTGGTATGGAGAATTCTCAACAAGGAAAAAATTAGAAAGATCTATCATTATCCAACATTATAAAATATGATGATTTTAAAATGTGACCTTTTGTTTTTAAGAAATTTCCTTCCTTGTAGTTTTCAATCATACACGGATTGTATCAAGTTTTAAAAGTACAATATACTATTAAGAAAGTTGGTGACAAAGCTCTGATACAAATTGTGGAAAACTAGAAGGGGGGTTGAATAGTTTTACCGATTATAACTTCGTTTTAAAATATTTAGATCGACTTATGTCAATCTATTTAAATGTGTATATTGTATGTTGATAGATAAGTATGTAAATATGTAATGAAAAGGTAAAGAGTAAGAAACAAAAAATCACGACAAGAGTGTTTATAGTGGTTCGGCTACTAGGACACCTTCCTTGCCCTATTCCACTCCCCGAGTCACCTACTCAGAAGTTCGTAAGCACTACACGACACTAACTCCTTATAGCAGAGAAGCCTTCACAACGTCGCCTACTCTTTATCCGATACAAGGCTAGACACCGGGTTCTTCCACGAGGTCGAACCAAACCTATCACACCGTCGCCTAAACTTTATCCGTTACAAGGCTAGATACCGAGTTCCATTACAAAGGAGGAACTACTACCCAACACTACAGGACACCTATCCCAAAGGAGATCCACTCCTTATGACAACATCAACAAGGATATCAATATCCTTTGACCCAAACTAATCTATCTTGTACATCAATGCATCATATCGAATGTACACCCTAGGCACCTTTCACTAATGCCTTTGACACGACACCAAGGCACCCTTCACTAATGCCTTCAACACGGACTTTCGGTACTCTTCACTAATGCCTTTAACACAGATCTTCGACACCTTTCACTAATGGCTCCGACACGAATCTTCAGCACCTTTCACTAATGCCTTCAACTTGACCCTTTAGACATCTTTCACCTATGTCTTCAACACAACACTTCTAATAAGAGAGGAAGAAAGAACTATCAACAAGAGAACTTCAGTAGTCTTGATGATGATGAAGCTAGACAAGTCATGGACTTCAGCTTGCTCGACTTCAAGAGGTGGTGATCTTGCCGTTAAGAGGAACCTAGAGAATCATACAAAAACAAACACAAACTACATAGAAAGATCCTTTGGATCTGAGGTTAGAGAGTTTACAATGCTAGGAGAAATTATGTGTAAAAGTGGCATCTTACAATGAAGAAATGGCTCACTATTTATAGACAAAAATTCACTACTGTCCTACGGATCCCTTGCTTGAGGGATCCATCTAGTGTATTCCTAGGGATCCGTAGGACGCTCCCCCTAAATGGGTTGTGGGTCATGGATCATGGATCATGGGTTGTAGACTTTGGATTATGGGTATCTAAATAGATACAATGTATCTAGAAGATGCCATGCATCTAGTCAATGGGTCATGGGTTAGCTCCATGGGTTATGGATAATACCCATTATGACTTCATGCATGATGTCATGCAATGGGTCATGGGTTATGGTTCATGCTCCATGGGTATGGGTCATGAACTTTGGGTTTTACCCAACTACATTTAATGTATTTAGTCAATGGGTCAAATACCTACACTTCTACCCATTATATTACCCAATACAATACATACTAAGTATGTATATGTATACCCATTATATAAACACTAGTTGTTATACATATGCATTACTATAACATGAAAACACTATTACTTGTTTAGCGTTTTATATGAAAACGTAAGTGTGTTAGTAAACTATTGGCTCAAACCATTTACGTATTTTATTTGTTTTGTTAAAATGATTTTAGGTTTGTTATCGACAAAACATTAAAAGATCGTAAAATATAAATAAATGTTTTTACGGCTTATTTGTATTAACACATTTCATACCTTTTTTCATAATAAAGATGTTAGGCTAGGTTTTCACATATCTTATACATATTCATGTGATTATATGCCAAGCAAAATAAAAGATGAGATATGTTATACCTTGGGTTCGGATTCAAAAATAAAAGAACACAAAAAACACCCAACCCCCTACGAATCAAAACCAATGGACACCCCACGAGCACAACACAATAACCACACCTTGTTCACCACCTAGAATCACCTAATACTCTTGTACATTCTTGCTTTTTTGGAAAGAAAAATAGTAGCCAACATGCATAAAAGTTTCTAGGGTTTGTAGGTGTTTTTGAAATGGTAAAGTTTAGTTAAGAAAAAAAAGAGATGAGGGGGATAATAGGGAATTTAGGCCAAAATTAATGAAGGGGGGGGGGAACTTTGTTTCATTTCAATATACATTGTATCTAGTCTTGTTTCTAACCATAAGTTATGTACAAATTATATAATATTTTGGACCCTTTCAAGACTTATATTATATGCTATAATTACTTAAGAACATAACTTAAATTGTTTAGTTTTAAGTACTTAGGTTAATTCTTACATTTTCGTATTTAATGATTTAGAAAACTTAGGGAAATATACCATATGCATGCAATATACATGACACAGATTCCCTCTTCTTTCTATTTGTGTACATGTGATCGACAATAAATCCCTAGGGTGTGAAGCCAAGATCCAAAAACAAGAACACCGTGTTCTGTTGTTTTAATCGTGAAGCAAGCACGAGCATTGGTCCGCGCAGAACCGTCAAGCTAAATCACTCAAGCCTGCCACTTGTGAATGGCAGACCGTAATCAGCTTAAAACTGCTCAAGCACGAATGCAATGAAGATCAGGAGAGTATAGTGTTTCCCCAGGTCGTTAAGTCCCAACGAGCTGTGCGAGAATAGTCAAACGTAAAGTGATCGGGAGATTTGAACGGGAAAAGAGATTTGAATATGATTATAACTAAGAAAAAGCCCATAAACTACAGGGGCTTAAATGCAAATTAAAGAAAGTTAAAAAGATAAAAAATATTAAATAAATGCTATCACTATTTTTACAATGATGTTTTTGTTTTTATGTTTTTACAAAACTGAAATTAAAAATCTACGTGACGTACAAATAAAAACGTGAAACTTACACAATATAAATCCTAAAAATATGAAAAATACATTTTTACAAACCTAATGATATAAGAAAATTTATAGAAAAAGAAAATTATTTTTATAACTAATTATCTAATTATTATTAATTAAAAACTATTTCTAACTATTTAATAATAGCCTAAATTACAAGAAAATAGGAAATAAAGCTAGAAAAATAAAATTAAGACTTAGAAAAATCTAAAATATCAAAATAGAATTTTCAAAACTATTTTTGTATTTTTCTGATTATTTTTCTATTTTTTAGGAATTAAAAACTATTAAAAATTAATTAAATTATCTAAAAATACAATTTTAACTAAGAAAAATCTAGAAAAATATTTTTTTCTCTTTTTATATTTATCTTAACTTAAGAAAAATGAAAAATTATTTTTTTGAAGCTTTTCTTAATTTTTTGTATTAAATGCTATTTAAAAATGCTTAAAAACTAATTTAAATTAAGAAAAATAGCAAAACAACTTAGAAAAATCTGAAAATTTCAGGAAAAGCTTAAAATAAAGTGAGGAATCTAGGAAAAATAGAAAAACAAGAGCTTGTGTGGAGGAATTTGAAACTGAAGTGGAAAGTGCTTAAAAATAAGCACTTTGATAAGCTAAAACCACACCAAAAGGTACCAAACTGAAACAGCAGCTACTATAAGCTAAAATAACCTAAATGCAACAGATATTAACAAGCTATAACCTCTGGAATAGCAAATTGAACAGATTTGATATATGAGCTCAAAAGCTAAAACAGTAACTGAAGGGGGCAACTTTGAGCTTATGCACAGGATTCAAAATAAGCTAGAAATGAAAAGCACTTGTTGGATCCTACACTAGACCTGGGTGGGTATATGCAAACCAAAAATCAGACCTTGCCAAGCTCAAATGAGCTTGTGGCAAGGGCTGCAAGTTCTGCAAAAGCCCTGTGGAGGCTTAGTGCCCTGCACAGGGCACTAATCACCATTTTGACAAGCTCCTTAAGAGCTTAAGAAAAATTTGCAAAATTATAAAAAAATGACAAACATAAACTAGACCAAGAGAGGTTTTAAAAGCAACAATATTCACTTGATTTGACCAAGAAATGAGTACAATAAAAATCAATCTCAGATGGCTCAAAACAAGGTTTTTGCATATTTGACTTTTAAGGCAAAACTGAAAAGTTGACTATCATGAACTTTGATCTTGATTTTTTGGATTGAAAATGATCTAACTTGATGAAATGAAGCTACTGTAACCTAACTTTATGGATTTTGAACATGAAACAAGATTTTGGATTTCCAAAAATCTCAACAGTTAACTGTTGAGATTGTTAAAGTTGGATTTTGACTTTTAAGGATGCAGGCACAAAGGAATGACTCAAATGAGTTCTAAAATGATTAAACAAACATGAAACACCAAAAACTTAACACTGAATAGACCTAAACCATGGCTCTATCAGTCAATCCAAACACACTTTAAAAACTGAATTGCAAATTACATGAAGCTAACTAATGAACAGGCATTCATCATTGATCAAACTGGGCTAATAAGACCTAAGTACAGCTAATGAAACAGGTTTTGACAGTTGATGAATACAAAACACAAATACAACCACAGTATGCAACTTGAGTAAAAATTGAAATGGAGAATGCTACTCACAAGTGTCCCAGTTGTTTGCAGGCCAGAACCAAACACACAACCACTCTATCCTACTCTATTTAAACCCATATCCATCTCTGAATCACCAAATACCAAACTTATACCCATTTTGGTTCTCTGTTGACTTTTGTTGACTTTCCACCATTTGTGCTTGAAACTGAACTCCAGGCTTACAAAAAGCTATATTAAGCTTATGTAAACTTGTTTAAACTTTTAAATAAGCTACTTGAAGCTTGAGTTTGAGATTTTGTAATAGAAATTTCCAACAGTGAGCATAAAATGTGAAATGTAAATAAAAACATGAAATGATGCTTGATAACAGTTTTAATACATTCAAACAACTTAATTTGATATCATGAAACAAAGTATTACAATTTAAAGCTTAATTAAAGACTTAAAAATAAATTACGACATTCATGAAATTAAAAAAAACTAAGACTTGCTTCTTCTCTGCATCTCCTCTCTCTTTTATGCTTCAAACTTGTTTACACGTGTCCTCAGAGCAGATCCCACCTCTTATTTTGGCCAATGGGAGAACTTTGAGTGTTTTGGCCAATTTTTCCATTTTGGCGGGAAGCAGGATTTTAACTTGTTGCCTGTGAATTAGCTAGTAGGGGGGGTGGCATTAATTGTGGGGGTGGATGATGATGAGGGTGGAAGAAAGGTGAGGCTGAGGTGATGGGTTGCAGGCAAGTGGTGTGCAGAAGCAGGAGGTGGAAGAAGAAGCAGTGTGGGAGCGTTTTTCTGTTTTTTGACTTATTTTGACCAAGGGGTCAAAAAGGGAGGGTCAAGGGGTTTTGACAGGGGCTCAAAAGGGAATAATGGCAGGGGGCCAAAACTCATTTTTGACAAGGCTATGTTTAATATTGACAAGGACTAATATGTAAATTCTGAATTTCAAGGGACCACTCCTGCCAATTAAGCAAAGTTTCTCCAAGGACCATAAGTGACAAGTTTCAATAGTGCAAGGACCAAACTTGCCATTTTCTCATTTTCAAAGGACCAATCTTGACAATTTTGAAAGTTCAGGGATCTTTTCTGCCATTTTACAAAAGATTTATTCAAGGACCATTTTTGACAAATTAGAATATTTCAGGGACCTTGAATAACATATTTCTTTATTTAGATTTACCAGGGACTGTTTTTGACAACTTTTGAAACTTGGGGGACTAAAACTGCCAATTATGCAAATTTGATACGTTTTTCACCAGATTTTGATATTTTTGCATTTAAAACACATAAAACACTTATTTGTGATATTTTTATCATTTTGATGCATTTCTGAGTGTTTTCAGATATTTTTGCAGTTTAAATGGTACAAAAATGATGAGTATTTAGACACTCATCAATCCCCAACACTAAGATATTGCTAGTCCCTAGCAATGTTTTGAGAAAAATTAATGGATTTTATCTCTTTACCAAAAGCCATTACTTCTGGAGTAGCCAAATGTTTCAGTTCAAGTAAGAACCTTGGTACACCGATAACCAAATGATTTTGAGCAAATCACCAGCTTTCAACGGTTTTGATTTGTCTTTACCAGGAGCCGTTTGCTTCTGGACTAGCCAACTCTTAGATAAATTATCAATATTATCTTTGGTGAGCTGATTACCAATTATGGTTTTTCCACTGCCTTTACCACAAGCCATAAACTTGTGGGCTAGCCAACTCTTCACTTTTTAGGATATGGTGAGCTGAATACCATACAATTTTGGGCAAATTGTAAGCCGTCAACGGATTTGAGATATCTTTACCAAGAGCCGTTTGCTCCTGGATTAGCCAATCCTTATGTGGGTTAGACATGGTGGACTGATTACCATTTGTTGTGTTTAGTACATAGTACTTCCACTAAAAATTTTTTTTTTAAATTTGGCCATTTTGGGGGAAAAAGGGACTAAAAGGGTACATTTATGATCAAATTCGCCAGAATTTCCCCCCCACACTTAGAAATGAATATTGTCCTCAATATTCAAAGTACCGGCTGTAATGCCGAAACTTAGAACGTAAAATGATAATAAACCTAGCTAAGTGTAGAAACACAACAATTATTCTCTTTTTTAATATACACAATTTTCATTCATTTTTTAGATCTATATACAACATGTGGGGCATCTCCCCCACACTAGGGTGGTACACACGGGTGAAAACCCATGTAGCATGCTACTGTTTTTGATTATCGAGTCGCTAGCTTGACTAGACCCCGAATTAATTTGTTCATGGGGAAGTAAGTGGACGAGACAATCTCCATCGGACTTTCATTCAAGATGTTTGGATAAACATTAAAGTACATGAAAGTTCCACACCGATGAGATACAGACAGACAGACCCGGCTCACAAATGGTGCATGGAAATGCCTGGGTCAAAGATAATGTCTTCATTCCCGAAGGAGTGAAGAACAGGAGAAGCTACGGGATAGGTGAAGAAGAGAAAGAAAGTCATGATAAAGATCATGACTAACTCATCATCATTAGAAGGAGAATTCATAGTAGCATGAATTTCATCTTTTAAGCTCAATTGGTCTAGACATATCCCGGGTGTGTCTAGATCAAAGTAGAAGTTATCATACTCTGGTGGAGATATAATAACAGTGAGTTCATCTGAGAACTCCATGAAGGTGAATGAATCATATTCAGAATTGATATGAGTGGGTTCACTGGTGAACTCCTCTAATGTAAATGATTCATAATCGGGGAGAGAATTATGAGGATGAAAAGTGGTACTGCCACTAATCTTCTCTCCCATATCATCAAAACAGAAGGCTTTCATTTCCGGAATAGAATCATCGGAAAGAATGTCACTATCCTTAATGGGGATAGGAGATGAAATAGGTTTTTTACTGAAAGCCTCGATTTTAGAAATGAGAAGACTGACATTCAGTAATGTTGCACGAAGTGCTTCATCTTTGATTTCAGTGTCAGTAACTTCATCATTCTCTTCTTCTAAGCTAACAAGCTCAGAAGGTAAATCTTCCACATAAACGATGTCTCCACAAGATAACAAATCATCATCATTAGAATCGGAGAACATCTCAATATGATCATTTTGGAAGACAAAAGGAGGAGGGATATCACACACATGATCAACAATTCCCTGTGACTCTCTTGGGATTGGGACAAGGTTCTCAACACTAGACTTTATGAATTCGTCCGATTCCTTTTCAGGAACAGTGTCAAGATGCTCGTCCCCCATGCTCAGAGAGTGAGTGGGAGCTTCGGGTGTGATAGCAGTTGTTTGAGATGGAATCTCAACTGCTGGGATGTCATCTGATGAACTTGATGAATCAAGTGTATCATCATCATCACTGTCATCAAGAATAAAACAAAATTGAGAGCTAGATCTGGCTGCTTTTTCTTTTGCAATTGATTCCTTAACAGATTTCTCAAAGGCAATTTGGGATTTTATTTTAGCAGCCTTCTCTTCAGCTAGCAATTCTTCCATGGATTTCTCATGTGAATTTTGAATGACAGGACATTGTGGGAGTGGAGATTTGTCAAAACCGGAAGGTTGACATTGATAATCATCATGAGGACCCCCACAATGTACACAAGAAATACTGGGAATATTATGAAGTATAGTTTTATTGAACTCCTCACCTCTTTTCAGTAACTCCAGAAGTTCTAGATAAGAGTCTTGTTGGGTTTGCTGAGGAGTTTGAGTCATTTGGCACTGTGGAGGTTGGTCGTGATATGGATAGTCGTAATTGTTACAAGGAAATGGATTCCCTGTTTGACAATCAGAGCTGGAATGGGGACCTCCACAGTTCTCACAACAAAATGATTGTTGTGGGTGGTCATGTGAATAATATGGAATTTGGTCATTTCCAAAGTCCTGAGTGTTACCAGAAAACTGTTCATAGACAAACGTGTTTCCGGATTGACACTCAAATCCTTGGTGAGGACCTCCACAATATTCACAGCAGTAATGTTGGTTATATGAAGATGAGTCGGGCTGTGGTGGGTAATTGGAAAAGTTTGAGGGGTCGTTAAATGAGTTCTGATTAGGATCATAATCAAATGAATTCCTCGAACCACAAAACAAACAACTCCCGTTACGGATATCATTACCACATTGTACACACGTACACCAACGACATGGTGAACCATAAAGAGGCTCACCACAACCGACACAAGGAATAAACGATTCTATTTGAGAGTTATGAGAAGGAATCAGTTTATTCAAAGGATCAACAAAACCAACATGGTGATCCGAATGACTATCAAGTCTCGAAGAACATTTTGAAAAATCCGGAGGTGGGACAAGTGGTGTGCTCTGAGAGCTAGCGATTTCCACCACTTCCGTTATGGTCTCCGGTTCTGGTTCTTGAGAAACGTGAAGATTAGGCAAGTCATTCTTGCTAGTCACCGGTCTGAATTCTGCATGTTTGCTTTTAATCGTAAACCGTGAAAGTTTAGGATCAATTCTAGACGGCTTAGGAGCATTTGAGGGATTAGATCTTTGGATAACCGTGGGTTGGACGTGTTTAGTACCTCCATTATCAGATGGAAGTACCTGGTCCTTTGTCACCCCGGTTTTTCTTTCCATTTCCCTGAGCAGAATTAATGGATCTTCACGAACAACACGAATTCTAGACATTTGTGATAAAGTCTGAAGCTTTTCAGCTTCGTCCCAGAATTCGTTCTCGAGAGATTCCATGAGAATAGAAGAAGTCAGAATCAAATGGATAGAGGGTAAAGGGATAAAGAATCAAAAAGGGTAGGAGGGTAAAGAGGAATATTTTTGGTATTTTTGAAAAACATGATGTAAAAAACTAAGAATGAAAATCTTTTTGGGGTTTTTTTTTTTTGATTTTTTAAAAGATGGTATAAACAAGGAGTGAATATTCAAATCACTAATCTGCTAAACGTAAGACTATTAGCACTGCCCCCCGGCAGCGGCGCCAAAATTTGGTCCGCGCAGAACCGTCAAGCTAAATCACTCAAGCCTGCCACTTGTGAATGGCAGACCGTAATCAGCTTAAAACTGCTCAAGCACGAATGCAATGAAGATCAGGAGAGTATAGTGTTTCCCCAGGTCGTTAAGTCCCAACGAGCTGTGCGAGAATAGTCAAACGTAAAGTGATCGGGAGATTTGAACGGGAAAAGAGATTTGAATATGATTATAACTAAGAAAAAGCCCATAAACTACAGGGGCTTAAATGAAAATTAAAGAAAGTTAAAAAGATAAAAAATATTAAATAAATGCTATCACTATTTTTACAATGATTTTTTTGTTTTTATGTTTTTACAATACTAAAATTAAAAATCTACGTGACGTACAAATAAAAACGTGAAACTTACACAATATAAATCCTAAAAATATGAAAAATACATTTTTACAAACCTAATGATATAAGAAAATTTATAGAAAAAGAAAATTATTTTTATAACTAATTATCTAATTATTATTAATTTAAAACTATTTCTAACTATTTAATAATTGCCTAAATTACAAGAAAATAGGAAATAAAGCTAGAAAAATAAAATTAAGACTTAGAAAAATCTAAAATATCAAAATAGAATTTTCAAAACTATTTTTGTATTTTTCTGATTATTTTTCTATTTTTTAGGAATTAAAAACTATTAAAAACTAATTAAATTATCTAAAAATACAATTTTAACTAAGAAAAATCTAGAAAAATATTTTTTTCTCTTTTTATATTTATCTTAACTTAAGAAAAATGAAAAATTATTTTTTTGAAGCTTTTCTTAATTTTTTGTATTAAATGCTATTTAAAAATGCTTAAAAACTAATTTAAATTAAGAAAAATAGCAAAACAACTTAGAAAAATCTGAAAATTTCAGGAAAAGCTTAAAATAAAGTGAGGAATCTAGGAAAAATAGAAAAACAAGAGCTTGTGTGGAGGAATTTGAAACTGAAGTGGAAAGTGCTTAAAAATAAGCACTTTGATAAGCTAAAATCACACCAAAAGGTACCAAACTGAAACAGCAGCTACTATAAGCTAAAATAACCTAAATGCAACAGATATTAACAAGCTATAACCTTTGGAATAGCAAATTGAACAGATTTGATATATGAGCTCAAAAGCTAAAACAGTAACTGAAGGGGGCAACTTTGAGCTTATGCACAGGATTCAAAATAAGCTAGAAATGAAAAGCACTTGTTGGATCCTACACTAGACCTGGGTGGGTATATGCAAACCAAAAATCAGACCTTGCCAAGCTCAAATGAGCTTGTGGCAAGGGCTGCAAGTTCTGCAAATGCCCTGTGCAGGCTTAGTGCCCTGCACAGGGCACTAATCACCATTTTGACAAGCTCCTTAAGAGCTTAAGAAAAATTTGCAAAATTATAAAAAAATGACAAACATAAACTAGACCAAGAGAGGTTTTAAAAGCAACAATATTCACTTGATTTGACCAAGAAATGAGTACAATAAAAATCAATCTCAGATGGCTCAAAAGAAGGTTTTTGCATATTTGACTTTTAAGGCAAAACTGAAAAGTTGACTATCATGAACTTTGATCTTGATTTTTTGGATTGAAAATGATCTAACTTGATGAAATGAAGCTACTGTAACCTAACTTTATGGATTTTGAACATGAAACAAGATTTTGGATTTCCAAAAATCTCAACAGTTAACTGTTGAGATTGTTAAAGTTGGATTTTGACTTTTAAGGATGCAGGCACAAAGGAATGACTCAAATGAGTTCTAAAATGATTAAACAAACATGAAACACCAAAAACTTAACACTGAATAGACCTAAACCATGGCTCTATCAGTCAATCCAAACACACTTTAAAAACTGAATTGCAAATTACATGAAGCTAACTAATGAACAGGCATTCATCATTGATCAAACTGGGCTAATAAGACCTAAGTACAGCTAATGAAACAGGTTTTGACAGTTGATGAATACAAAACACAAATACAACCACAGTATGCAACTTGAGTAAAAATTGAAATGGAGAATGCTACTCACAAGTGTCCCAGTTGTTTGCAGGCCAGAACCAAACACACAACCACTCTATCCTACTCTATTTAAACCCATATCCATCTCTGAATCACCAAATACCAAACTTATACCCATTTTGGTTCTCTGTTGACTTTTGTTGACTTTCCACCATTTGTGCTAGAAACTGAACTTCAGGCTTACAAAAAGCTATATTAAGCTTATGTAAACTTGTTTAAACTTTTAAATAAGCTACTTGAAGCTTGAGTTTGAGATTTTGAAATAGAAATTTCCAACAGTGAGCATAAAATGTGAAATGTAAATAAAAACATGAAATGATGCTTGATAACAGTTTTAATACATTCAAACAACTTAATTTGATATCATGAAACAAAGTATTACAATTTAAAGCTTAATTAAAGACTTAAAAATAAATTACGACATTCATGAAATTAAAAAAAACTAAGACTTGCTTCTTCTCTGCATCTCCTCTCTCTTTTATGCTTCAACCTTGTTTACACGTGTCCTCAGAGCAGATCCCACCTCTTATTTTGGCCAATGGGAGAACTTTGAGTGTTTTGGCCAATTTTTCCATTTTGGCGGGAAGCAGGATTTTAACTTGTTGCCTGTGAATTAGCTAGTAGGGGGGTGGCATTAATTGTGGGGGTGGATGATGATGAGGGTGGAAGAAAGGTGAGGCTGAGGTGATGGGTTGCAGGCAAGTGGTGTGCAGAAGCAGGAGGTGGAAGAAGAAGCAGTGTGGGCGCGTTTTTCTGTTTTTTGACTTATTTTGACCAAGGGGTCAAAAAGGGAGGGTCAAGGGGTTTTGACAGGGGCTCAAAAGGGAATAATGGCAGGGGGCCAAAACTCATTTTGACAAGGCTATGTTTAATATTGACAAGGACTAATATGTAAATTCTGAATTTCAAGGGACCACTCCTGCCAATTAAGCAAAGTTTCTCCAAGGACCATAAGTGACAAGTTTCAATAGTGCAAGGACCAAACTTGCCATTTTCTCATTTTCAAAGGACCAATCTTGACAATTTTGAAAGTTCAGGGATCTTTTCTGCCATTTTACAAAAGATTTATTCAAGGACCATTTTTGACAAATTAGAATATTTCAGGGACCTTGAATAACATATTTCTTTATTTAGATTTACCAGGGACTGTTTTTGACAACTTTTGAAACTTGGGGGACTAAAACAGCCAATTATGCAAATTTGATACGTTTTTCACCAGATTTTGATATTTTTGCATTTAAAACACATAAAACACTTATTTGTGATATTTTTATCATTTTGATGCATTTCTGAGTGTTTTCAGATGTTTTTGCAGTTTAAATGGTACAAAAATGATGAGTATTTAGACACTCATCAAGCATCCTAGCGCACGCTACTAAAAACTAGTAACATCGTCACACTTATTAGAGCATGTTGCAACACATTAAAGTGTGAAGACAAAAAGTTCACATTAGTATGCGTGTGAACCAATTGAGTGTAGCAAATATTTTAACCTTTCAATGTGTGAATCTTTACGAAAATTTTTCACACTTTTAAGTGTGGGCTTTTAAAACAATTCTTCACACTTTTAAGTTTGATGATTTTGACTTTAAATTAATTCTTCACACTTTTAAGTGTGATGGTTTTGATTTTGAAATAATTTTCACACTTTTAAGTGTGAGATTGAAATTCTTCATTTTGAAACAATTATGCACACTCTTAAGTGTAAATATTTTTACAAAAAAGTTCACAGTTAATAAAATGCGAAGAAAAAAGCGTGTAGAAATGATAAATTTGTTGTAGTGGTATATCGGTGACGTGTAGTGTGAGCAACCATAGAGGTTACTTATTTTGGTAACTTGATTGGGTTTCGTGTGTTTTATTTAATTACACGTGATTATTAATGATTTGTTGATTTAATTGCTAAAGATTACATCTCTTTACTTATGTTAACTACGTTATACTATACTTGATCTTTATGTCTTCTGTTGCGTACTCGTGCTATATGATTAAATATAAATGTGTTTATAGTTTTAATATTCCAACATATATTCCCCTTGTAACAGGCGGTCAAAGTAATTTTCATATAGATTACCCAAATGTTGGTGGTAATTCGCCCAGCAGGGTTAGATAATCAATAGCAATGCAATACCACTAGGTGGTTACCGGATATCACTTGGAATCGTGTCATCACTTTCCAAAGTAAACTATTCGACCCTATGCCTAGGTTACACGAATATCTACTTGGGATAAGACCAAATGTTTATTAATAAATTAGGCACAAATCAATAACCCTTGCGCATATAAGTGTTTAAGCTTTCTATTTGTTTTTCCTAGTTTGTATATCTTCATGCTGATGATGACATTCTCTATATATATTAGAGAACACTCAATCCTAGTCAATGGACTTTATGAGTAATTAGCGGCCAATTAATCACCCATAATAAGCCTCCATTATCATAGGAATAGTGGTCACATGACCAATTAGACGTGGTCATAAATCAGTCATAACAGCCACTTGAATGAGTCAAAGCTGTTACAAATTAATCACTGCAACACTACCAGTAGGAACCATTACACTAGCAGCAAGAACCAGAACACTACCGGTAGGAACCATCAGTTACTACACTAGCAGTAGTAACCAATACACTAGCAGCAGGAACCAATACAATACCAGTAGGAACTGTAATAACTCGTGAATTTCCCTACCTGTTTTCGTGGCTATATTTTTTTTCCTTTCGTTTCGAACTTTAAACACGACAAGTCACGGGATATTTTCCACCTTGACCTCGATATATTTTTCTTTACTTTTGTAAATTATATATAATAAACTTTTATTTATCTTACCGGGCCTTTTAAACCCAACCCGATCCTACTCCACCCATTTCTTTTTGGGCTTCGTTTGCAAGTAAATCCCAACCCAACTCTTTTGTCTAACAAATACCATTTGTACACAATTATGGTTGTGTCTTTGTTTTTGTTTTCTGGTCGCTCAACACACCAACGTAGCACATATTTATTTTAACAACTCACATGCAAATATTTTGACAATCCTTTCTCTTTAGCCATGTGATAAAAGTTCTTAGTTGTTGACGTTCTTGGCTGCTTGTTCACTCCACACGCACACACTACACATTTTTATTTCCTTTCTCCTTTGCATGTCAAGCCAACAAAAAACACAAGAGCCACATTTTTTTCCTACCTTGCGTCTAATGCTAACCAAACATCAATCCTAGTTCTAGCTTTGTATTAAACTAATACTCTAAAATACTCTTGACTCCTCTTTTGACTACAAGGACCATTGTATAATATGTTTATGTGATTTGACTACTCCTAAGCATGCCCAACATCCCAGCCGAAAACCATGGCCACACTTTTCTTTCTTCTTTTGCTTGCTACCCCACGACAGAAACACAAACATAACATTTATTTTTGCTTTTTACTTCTTGCGTGATCAACTCAAACAAAGGGGACAAAACATTCACTTTTAAGCCACCCTATACATAAACTAATACCTAAACCATGCCTTGACCTATTTGACTTTGTTACCCTTTGTGCAATATGTTCCCCTACCCACAACACACGATTTGACCATACAACTTTCCCTCATCTTCAGCCGAAGTTCAAGCATGCTCCATTTCTTTTTCTTATTAAAATCATTTCCCATGAAATGTAACAATAAACTATCATTGAGGCCATACTAGAAGTGGCTATATAAGCCATGCTACTTCACCACAAAGCCCTACAACTCTCAAACACACAAACACATCTCATTTCACCTTTGTTACTGTCGAGCTAGAAGAAGAAAGGAGCAAACCACATTGGTCATCTTACAAGTTTCTTTGGGTTTTGTTTTCACAAGTTTGGAAGCATATTTCGGTTTAGGTTCTAGTCGGGTATAAGCTTTTGAAAGCTAGTTGGCACGTCGGGTTTCTTCCATCTCGAGCTATTCTCACTCATTTACTGGACATCTCATTCGAAACCCACTGTTCCGGGTAGGAGCCACTGCTTCATCACACTCGATCTCTTTGTACTTATTCACTGAACTGCTAAGGTGAGTTTATAGCCCCACTTTTACTCTTATTTACTTGCTTTATAAAACTATGGGGTGAGAAACATGGAAAACTCTTTTCGGACCTGAAACTAAAAACACTATTACATGAAACAACCATGAATCCCAACTATGCTACCGTTAGTTCCCTTTGGGGAGGCGCGATTGTTATGAATAGATCTATTGGGGATGACACCCCCGTTCGAGTTTGACCGGATAGGCAAACGCCGGGCGTATATCATATCGTATTGATTGAGTGTACTGGAAATACACTTGCTGGGCTTTTATTTATCATGCTTCTAGATGCATGCACACTGTCGTAGTTTTGGTCACATGAACTTGGTATTAGCGTAATAGCCTTTTTGCATATAGTGTCATTCACGGAGATGCTATATGTGCAACTGTGGTCCAACTTGAAAACTTGATTACTTAAACCTATGAACCCACCAACCTTTGTGTTGACATTTTAGCATGTTTTTCTCAGGTTTACTTATTGGCGTGGGCAATGGCAAAGGCATTCGTTGAAGACTGGCATCCGAAGTGTTTCCAAACATTTTAATACAACTTTTAATGGGACAACATATATTTTTATGGGCTTTACTTCCGCACTTTGAAACAATGTTGTAAAACTATTTCTTAAATAAATCTATATTTTGAAAATGGAATAGAATTTCCATTCTTTATTACCTTGTATTGTGTATATTGATTTATTAGCACCCCATAACCCGAACGCTTCCGCTGTGAAATTTTGGGGGTGTTACAGATTGGTATTCAGAGCCGAGGTTATAGAGAATTAGGTATTTTTCAAAACCTAAACTATAACCACATTTCCTTAAAAATACTTCAACGCCGCCACAACTGCCAATGTCTGCCATGCCTTGCCTACTGTTACACGATGTAGTCGTGCTATATGTTACTATTGTACTTTAGGTTCGTATAAACTCTTATTTGAATTAAATTAATTATCTCTCAAAATCATTAAGTTTCTTAATTAACTCACATTTAAACTTTAAGGCTGTTCTTGTTTGATTGGGTCGCGAAGTTTAAATGTGTATATGCTTACTCTCATTTAAACTTTAAGGCTGTTCTTGTTTGATTGCGTCGCGAAGTTTAAATGAGAATAATGTTGATGTAACAAACTGAATGAAATTAAGGAATAATTAATTTAAGGAGAGTGTAGAGTAGACTACGAATGCTTATACTTGTTACTTCTCTATGTTAAACTGCGTAACATGCCCACTATTACAATATCGCACTATGCTATGCTTCCATAACTGCCTCTACGTTATTTTTTTTATGTAACGTACAACTCATCACCGTTTCTATGTTATTTCTTTATATAACATACAACTACTTGATTCTCGCACACGTATTTAAACCACCTCTGTCACTGGTCACGATCTCTTATGGCACTCTTATGTTCTATCCTTTGTAACCTCATACGACTCTGTTCTTTCTGTTTTGAACTCAACTATCGTACTCTTTTATGAAACCGCGTTGTATTCCATTTGATGAATCCTTTACCCGTTGTTCACTTATCGTCTCACGTCACCGAATCTTTCTTTAACGCCTAGCCCCTTTTCCACGTCACGTTTTAAGAGTATATACCCACATTTCGTCACTGTATCGACCTCGACGATTCTCGCATCTTAAACCACGAGGACGTGGTTTCTTTTAAGGGGTAGGTACTGTAATAACTCGTGAATTTCCCTACCTGTTTTCGTGGCTATATTTTTTTTCCTTTCGTTTCGAACTTTAAACACGACAAGTCACGGGATATTTTCCACCTTGACCTCGATATATTTTTCTTTACTTTTGTAAATTATATATAATAAACTTTTATTTATCTTACCGGGCCTTTTAAACCCAACCCGATCCTACTCCACCTCATTTCTTTTTGGGCTTCGTTTGCAAGTAAATCCCAACCCAACTCTTTTGTCTAACAAATACCATTTGTACACAATTATGGTTGTGTCTTTGTTTTTGTTTTCTGGTCGCTCAACACACCAACGTAGCACATATTTATTTTAACAACTCACATGCAAATATTTTGACAATCCTTTCTCTTTAGCCATGTGATAAAAGTTCTTAGTTGTTGAGGTCCTTGGCTGCTTGTTCACTCCACACGCACACACTACACATTTTTATTTCCTTTCTCCTTTGCATGTCAAGCTAACACAAAACACAAGAGCCACATTTTTTTCCTACCTTGCGTCAAATGCTAACCAAACATCAATCCTAGTACTAGCTTTGTATTAAACTAATACTCTAAAATACTCTTGACTCGTCTTTTGACTACAAGGACCATTGTATAATATGTTTATGTGATTTGACTACTCCTAAGCATGCCCAACATCCCAGCCGAAAAACATGGCCACACTTTTCTTTCTTCTTTTGCTTGCTACCCCACGACAGAAACACAAACATAACATTTATTTTTGCTTTTTACTTCTTGCGTGATCAACTCAAACAAAGGGGACAAAACATTCACTTTTAAGCCACCCTATACATAAACTAATACCTAAACCATGCCTTGACCTATTTGACTTTGTTACCCTTTGTGCAATATGTTCCCCTACCCACAACACACGATTTGACCATACAACTTTCCCTCATCTTCAGCCGAAGTTCAAGCATGCTCCATTTCTTTTTCTTATTAAAATCATTTCCCATGAAATGTAACAATAAACTATTATTGAGGCCATACTAGAAGTGGCTATATAAGCCATGCTACTTCAGCACAAAGCCCTACAACTCTCAAACACACAAACACATCTCATTTCACCTTTGTTACTGTCGAGCTAGAAGAAGAAAGGAGCAAACCACATTGGTTATCTTACAAGTTTCTTTGGGTTTTGTTTTCACAAGTTTGGAAGCATATTTCGGTTTAGGTTCTAGTCGGGTATAAGCTTTTGAAAGCTAGTTGGCACGTCGGGTTTCTTCCATCTCGAGCTATTCTCACTCATTTACTCGACATCTCATTCGAAACCCACTGTTCCGGGTAGGAGCCACTGCTTCATCACACTCGATCTCTTTGTACTTATTCACCGAACTGCTAAGGTGAGTTTATAGCCCCACTTTTACTCTTATTTACTTGCTTTATAAGACTATGGGGTGAGAAACATGGAAAACTCTTTTCGGACCTGAAACTGAAAACACTATTACATGAAACAACCATGAATCCCAACTATGCTACCGTTAGTTCCCTTTGGGGAGGCGCGATTGTTATGAATAGATCTATTGGGGATGACACCCCCGTTCGAGTTTGATCGGATACGCAAACGTTGGGCGTATATCATATCGTATTGATTGAGTGTACTGGAAATACATTTGCTGGGCTTTTATTTATCATGCTTCTAGATGCATGCACACTGTCGTAGTTTCTGTCGCATGAACTTGGTATTAGCGTAATAGCCTTTTTGCATATAGTGTCATTCACGGAGATGCTATATGTGCAACTGTGGTCCAACTTGAAAACTTGATTACTTAAACCTATGAACTCACCAACCTTTGTGTTGACATTTTAGCATGTTTTTCTCAGGTTTACTTATTGGCGTGGGCAATGGCAAAGGCATTCGTTGAAGACTGGCATCCGAAGTGTTTCCAAATATTTTAATACTACTTTTAATGGGACAACATATATTTTTATGCGCTTTACTTCCGCACTTTGAAACAACGTTGTAAAACTATTTCTTAAATAAATCTATATTTTGAAAATGGAATAGAATTTCCATTCTTTATTACCTTGTATTGTGTATATTGATTTAGTAGCACCCCATAACCTGAACGTTTCTGCTGTGAAATTTTGGGGGTGTTACAGGAACCATCAGTTACTACACTAGCAGTAGTAACCAATACACTAGCAGTACTAACCACTATTGAGTCAGGGTGTTCAGGGACCTCGTGGGTGTACGCTATGTACCTCCTTACCCAAAACCAAGTGTGAACTAATCCCACAAGTGCACTAAATTTTCCAACAATCCTCCCCAAATTTAGTTCACTTCCTTTGCATGAAAAACAAACATCAAACAAAAAAAGTGCATAAATGAAAATATCCTGAGGATTGAATTTCCATTTTAGTACATTACACGTTCAAATATTCGAGAATCAGGTTGTTCTAAGAATTAAACCCTTCAACCCATTTGAATACCTGAAGATAAAATACACATAAGTTTTCAAACACTTAAATGCTCCTGACACTTTACAAGCCATGTGTCCATATCCAAATTCATAAATGTTGCAAGAGCCAAAAGTCCAAAGCTCCCGGAAGTGACAAAACTTCAACATTCACATAGGTGGTTCCTCTTTATTCATGCTCCTGCTTAGCACTTTTTCAAAGAAATTAACCATTAAAAAGTAAAGACTTCATCCTCTTTTTCAGCAGGTTCTGAGCACAACCTTGGGATGTAAATAAAACATGTGCTCCGGTCCACTGAATGTTCAGCTATCCACATTGAACTCAGCTCCTAAGTTTGCTCAAAAGGGAGTTGGGTTTCTTAGCATTCAGTAACTAAGTTGGACTTAACATCATCCCTTTAGCAGACTTTATAACCAAGTCTCTAGCCAAACCCTTCGTCAAGTGATCAGCTAAATTCTGTTGAGATCTAACAAACTCTATAGATACCACCCCATTCATGATAAGCTCACGAATCATGCTATGTCTGACACCTAAGTGTCTACACTTCCCATTGTGTATCTAGCTATAAGCCTTTGCCAATGTAGCTGCACTATCACAACGGATAGAAATAGGTGCTATAGGTTTAGGCCACAATGGAATCTTAAGAAGCAAGTTTTTCAACCATTCAGCTTCTCTACCAGCAGCTGCTAAGGCCACAAATTCATATTCCATTGTTAAACAGGTGATGAAAGTTTGCTTCTTGGATGCCCAAGAAATTACACCTCTACCAAGTAGGAATACCCAGCCACTGGTAGACGAATTGTCTTCAGTGTTACTGATCCAACTTGCATTAGTATACCCTTCCAATACTGAAGGATAACCATTATAAGAGAGACTATAATCAATAGTTCTCTTTAGATACTTCAGTACCCTCTGAATTGCTTGCCAATGATGAGCACTAGGATTACTAGTATACCTGCTCAGTTTACCCACTGCAAAAGCAATATCAGGTCTTGTACAAGTCATGGCATACATCATGAAGCCAATTACCCTAGAATACTCGAGTTGAGATACAACCTTGCCATTATTAGGCATCAGCTACTCACAAGTATACATATGTGTACTCACAGGAGTACAATCAAAGTAATTGAATTTCCTCAACACCTTCTCAATATAATGAGACTGAGAGATAGAAATTCTTTTACTTTCATGTTTAATCCTTATACCTAAGATAACATCAGCCTCCCTCATGTCCTTCATGGAGAACCTTGATGACAAAAATTCCTTTGTCAGGTTAACCTGATTTTCGTCAGTGCCAAAGATCCACATGTCATCAACATATAGACAAATGATGAATCCTTTACCAGATTCATCAAATTTGCTATATACACATTTGTCAGCTTGGTTAAGAACATAACCACTAGACAAAACCACTTCATCAAATTTTTGATGCCATTGCTTAGGTGCCTGCTTTAGTCCATAAAGAGACTTAATCAGTTTACACACCTTGTTTTCATTGCCAGGCATGATGAAGCCCTGAGGTTGGTTCATATAAACCTCCTCATCCAATTCACCATTCAAGAAAGCTATTTTCACATCCATATGATGAATAACCAGATTGTGAATTGTTGCCAAAGCAATCAGCAGTCTTATGGTACTGATACAAGCCACAGGAGCATAAGTATCAAAATAGTCTATTCCTGACTTTTGTTTAAAGCCCTGAATGACTAGTCTAGCCTTGAACTTTTCAATAGTTCCATCTACCTTCATTTTCCTTTTGAAAATCCATTTGCAACCCAAAGGTTTGCAACCAGGTGGTAGATCAACCAACACCCAAGTGTTGTTGCCCATGATGGAATCCATCTCATCATTGATTACTTCTTTCTAGAAAGCAATATCCTGGAATTTCATTGCTTCTTCAAATGTCTTGGGATCATCCTCAACAATGAAGCAATATGAGTATTGGTCAGAGACCACATACCTCGTTCCTTCAATTAAATATAATTGAAACTCATGTCCAAATGACTTTGGATTCCTGACCCTTTTGCAATTTCTGAGCATAAGTTCAGGTTGTTGAACCACAACCTCATCAGGGACCACTAATGATTCTTCATCAGGGACATCTGATACACCAATGTCATGAGTTCCATTAGGAATCCTCTGACTTGGTCTAGGGACTTATAAGAATCTATTCTCATCAAAGTTTTCATCCCTTGATTCAATTATGGAGTTAATTGAAACAGATTCATTAGGTTCAATAACATAGAAACTAAAAGCCTTGGAATGCTCAGCATATCCAACAAAGATGCTGATAACGCTACACGCGTCGTTCGGGGTCAAGGAAACTTCCTTTTCTTCTAGCAAGTTTTATAACACCCTAGGCAGTGAACCTAATCGTTGTAGTGTAGTAATTAGGGTAAGCCACGGGTATTGATATCGTTCTCTAGGGGAATAGGAATGCTAGTAAGAAGTTACTACGCTAAGGTTAAGGTTGAGGAAGATTATTTTTGTATTTTTATATTTTATGAAATGGAAAGGTACGAATCTCGGGTATTGGATTTGGGGGGTTGGTATTTCTACCGATTACTCTACTATTATCTAATTATCTAAACTAAGGTTGTGGGAGTCTATGCCTAATTAATGTGTGCTCATATGATAGTTTAAAGATGTGTTTACTTAGGTTATACTACTCCTTAATTATCTCCTATTGATGGTTGAGTTGTCACGTCCTTATTCTTAGTTGCGTTGTGTGTCTAAAGTTGTAGGGTATGCGTTTCTCCCTAACTCTTTGAACTTACCAAAGGGTCTCGTCTACAAAACCCACTAGGGATGATAAACTCTTACTCTAAGGCACTCTTTGGATAATTTAGCCTACAACTACTCAGGTAATCATATTCTAAGGTTCACAAAGATGAATCAAGCATTAAGTACACAATGAATGACCTATCGCATTACTAGATCATCGATCAACTAAGATAAGAAACAACCAATCAATATTCAATAATTAAGTTTCATACTTCCTAAGCAAACACACAAATAAATTAGCCGGACATGGAGAACATGCAAGCATACACACAAATAATCAAAGACATAATGAAGTAAATGCTTATCTTGATGTAAGATAGGGTTTAAAACCCTAAAATACTGTACAAGACACCTTAGGTTCGGTTTTAGGTTTTCACTTCAAAAGACTCTCTCCAAAACTGAAAAATTCGGATTCTATATATAAGATTACATATGCGACGGCGTCACCTTATGTTTCGTGACGCCGTCGTGTCGCCGTCATTAGGGTTTCGTCTTGACCACGTTAACCTTGCGACGGCGTCACCTTATGTCCGTGACGCCGTCCTCTTCAGCTTCTGACGTCGTCTGGATTGCATCTAGGCCGTCTGAGTAGCGACGGCCTACTCTTTTACACTAGACGTCGTCTCTTGAAAATACGAGTTTTGGGTTCTGTATCGTCACAAAAATCCTGGGACGACGTCGCAATTAGCACCTGACGCCGTCGCCTTCTAATTTCAGCAGCTGTGAGTGTCTCGATTTTGACTTTGGCCATTTTCTTCATATATTCGCGCCTTTTCGTCCAAATAAGTGCCATTCCAGCATTTTGCCTTCGAGAGACCTAAAAAGTGAAAAGGAACGATATTAAGCAATAACGGATACAAAAGTGATCAAATAAGGACTTAAACGACCCCTCAAAATGGTACCTTTTAAAACCTTATCAGATGCAATCAATGACTCTTTCACCCAAAGTTTTCAGCTTTGGATCAGGGAGTCTTACAACAGCCCTACAACCCCAAACCTTGAGATAGTTCAGGTTGGGTTTCTTTTTAGTCCATAGTTCATAAGGGGTAACCTTGTTCCTTTTGTTGGGAACCCTATTTAATAAATAGCAAGCTGTTAACATAGCTTCACCCCAGAATCCTTGACTCAGTCCTGAATAAGACAACATGGAATTAACCATCTCCTTCAACACCCTGTTTTTCCTATCAGAAATGCCATTTTGCTGAGGAGTATAGGGGGCAGTCATTTCATGGATTATACCAACAGACTGAAAATACATAGTATCCATGTACTCACCTCCCCTATCAGTTCTTAATCTTTTGATCAAAGACCCAAGTTGTAATTCAACTTTAGTTTTAAACACTTTGAATTTATCTAATGCTTCATCCTTAGTATGTAATAGATAGACATAACAAAACCTAGAAGCATCATCAATAAATGTCACAAAGTATTTCTTATTCCCCAAAGAGGAAGTGGCATGAAAGTCACACAGGTCATTGTGTATTAGCTCCAAGAGCTTAGTTTCACATTTAATACTCTGAAAAGGTTTCTTAATTATTTTGGTCAACATGCAAGTTTTACACTTTTCAGTGTCCATGTCAAATGCGGGGATTAACCCATCCTTAGACATATCTTGCATCCTTTTATAGTGTAAATGGCCAAGTCTAGCATGCCAAAGGGTAGAGTCAGTCAGGTCAGTGGTGGTCTTAAAGGCTGAATTATCACATTCATTAACAATATTAAGCCTAAACATTTGATTACACAAATAGCCAAAACCAATAAACACACCATGCTTAGATAGAACAAATTTATCAGATTCAATAACTTGTTTATATCCATGATTATTCAAAACACTACTTGAAACCAAGTTCTTCCTTATATAAGGAACATGAATAACATTAAACAAAGTTTCAATCTTTCCAGAACTAAACTTAAGATCTACACAACTACGACCATGCACCAAGGCTGTTGACTCATTTCCCATGTGAAGAATAAAACCATCATTCAGTGACTCATAAGTCTTGAACCAACTTCTATCTTTGCACACATGAACAGTTGCTCCAGAGTCAACCCACCACACAACATCATCATCCTGCACATAATAAGATTCAGATACATATGTAACATAATAAATCTGAAAAGACTTATTAAACATATTCTGACCTTTCAGTGAGTTGGTAGAACCACCACTCCGTGAACCATTAGTGCCTGATCCATTGGCTTTACCACCAACCTTAACACCTTTGCCATCCATTTTAATGTGACCAGTTTGGCCACATTTCCAACAAGTAGGTGTTGCCTTCTTGTTAGGATCTGCCCTTGTTTTATCATGATGTTTACGTTTGCCTTTGTTGTCATTGTACCTGGTGGAGTTGTTATGCTCCACCATATTGACAAAAGATGCACCAGTAGCATTGCTACTCTTTTGCTTGTCATTATTCTACACCCTAAGAGATTCCTTAATGCGTAGATGACTGCCCAACTCAACAAGAGTTAACTCCTCCTTCTTATGTTTCAAGGTATGCTTGAAATCTTTCCAAGAAGGGGGAAGTTTATCAATGACACAAGAGACGGAAGTAGCCTCATCCATGCACATATTTTGTTGTGTAAACCTTCCAAGTATACCAAGAAGTTCATTGTATTGTTCCATAACTGGTCTTGAATAAGTAATTTTGTAATTTATGAAATTACTTACAAGGAACTTCTTACTTGATGCATCCCCAACCATATATTTGGCATCCAAGGAATCCCATAGTTCTTTGGAATATTCAAAGTTCTAATAAATGTCAAAGAGTGAATCAGAGATACCATTGAGAAATAAACCTATGCAAATGTAGTCATCATTCTTCCATTTGCTCCTCCTCCTTATCTGTTCTACAGTAGCATCATCCCCATCATCAGGAATAGGTGTAGTCAGAACATAGACCACACTCATGCTTGACAGCAGGAAGTGCATCTTCTTCTGCCATCTCCTAAAGTCCACTCCTTCAAACTTGTCCATCTTAGTAAAGTTTGAAGCCATGTGTTTCATTGCAGCAGCAACCATTGATTATCACAAATAGTTTACTTTAATTATTGGTGGTAATTCGCCCAGCAGGGTAAGATAATCAGTAGCAATGCAATACCACTAGGTGGTTACCGGATATCACTTGGAATCGTGTTATCATTTTCCAAAGTAAACTATTCGACCCTATGCCTAGGTTACACGAATATCTACTTGGGATAAGACCAAATGTTTGTTATTGAATTAAGCACAAATCAATAACCCTTGCGCATATAAATGTTTAAGATTTCTGTTTGTTTCTCCTGGTTTTGTATATCTTCATGCTGATGATGACATTCTCTATATATAGTAGAGAACACTCAATCCTAGTCAATGGACTTTATGAGTAATTAACGGCCAATTAATCACCCATAATAAGCCTCCATTATCATAGGACTAGTGGTTACATGACCAATTAAACGTAGTCATAAAGCAGTCATAACAGCCACTTGAATGACTCAAAGCTGTTACACATTAATCACTGCAACACTACCAATAGGAACCATTACACTAGTAACAAGAACCAGAACACTACCAGTAGGAACCATCAGTTACTACACTAGCAGTAGTAACTAATACTGTAATGCCCCGACCCGACAAGGGTAAAGGAATCACAAGTAATGGTGTCATATCAAAGCAAAACATAAATAACCAAACAAAATCTTAACATAAATGCGGAAATAATTCAAGTCAAAATGACTTCAATACATAGGTCCCAGCGGAAGATAAACTTCAACAAAATATCTGAAATAAATAGTCTTAAATGGCATCATAAGAATCAAAGCTAAAATCTCTAAGGTAAGTCCACTCATGCACTCATCCCAAAGCAAAACCAAGCTTCCAATGCTTAGATACCTGCCGCGGAAGAAAAGAAAATGCGGCTAAGCTTCAAAAGCCCAGTGAACAGATATGAAAGCAAAGCGAATACTAAACGATATTGATAAGGTTTTAAAAGGTACCATTTTGAGGGGTCGTTTTAGTCCTTATTCGATCACTTTTGTATCCGTTATTGCTTAATATCGTTCCTTTTCACTTTTTAGGTCTTTGGAAGGCAAAATGCTGGAATGGCACTTATTTGGACGAAATGGCGCGAATATATGAAGAAAATGGCCAAAGTCAAAATCGAGACACTCACAGCTGCTGAAATTAGAAGGCGACGGCGTCAGGTGCTAATTGCGACGCCGTCCCAGGATTTTTGTGACGATACAGAACCCAAAACTCGTATTTTCAAGAGACGACATCTAGTGTAAAAGAGTAGGCTGTCGCTACTCAGACGGCCTAGATGCAATCCAGACGACGTCAGAAGCTGAAGAGGATGGCGTCACAGACATAAGGTGATGTCGTCGCAAGGTTAACGTGGCCAAGACGAAACCCTAATGACGGCGACACGACGGCGTCACTAAACATAAGGTGACGCCGTCGCATATGAAATCTTATATATAGAATCCGAATTTTTCAGTTTTAGGAGAGTCTTTTGGAGTGAAAACCTAAAACCGAATCTAAGGTGTCTTGTACAGTATTTAAGGGTTTTAAACCCTATCTTACATCAAGATAAGTATTTACTTCATTAATTCAATTATGTCTTTGATTATTTGTGTGTATGCTTGCATGTTCTCCATGTCCGGCTAATTTATTTGTGTGTTTGCTTAGGAAGTATGAAACTTAATTATTGAATATTGATTGGTTGTTTCTTATCTTAGTTGATTAATGATCTAGTAATGCGATAGGTCATTCGTTGTGTACTTAATGCTTGATTCATCTTTGTGAACCTTAGAATATAATTACCTGAGTAGTTGTTGGCTAAACCATCCAAAGAGCGCCTTAGAGTAGGAGTTTATCATCCCTAGTGGGTTTGTAGACGAGACCCTTTGGTAAGTTCAAAGAGTTAGGGATAAACGCATACCCTACAACTTTAGACACACAACGCAACTAAGAATAAGGACGTGACAATTCAACCATCAATAGGAGATAATTAAGGAGTAATACAACCTAAGTAAACACATCTTTAAACTATCATACGAGCACACATTAATTAGACATAGACTCCCACAACCTTAGTTTAGATAATTAGATAATAGTAGAGTAATCGGTAGAAATACCAACCCCCCAAATCCAATACCCGAGATTCGTACTTTTCCATTTCATAAAATATAAAAAGATAAAAAATAATCTTCCTCAACCTTAACCTTAGCGTAGTAACTCCTTACTAGCATTCCTATTCCCCTAGAGAACGATATCAATACCCGTGGCTTACCCTAATTACTACACTACAACGATTAGGTTCACTGCCTTGGGTGTTATAAAACTTGCTCGAAGAAAAGGAAGTTTCCTTGACCCCGAACGACGCGTGTAGCATTATCAAGTTTTTGGCGCCGCTGCCGGGGAATAGAATAGCTAGTTAGTAGTCCACTTCGTTTAGGTTTCTTTGCTTGATTCCTATCAAGTAAATTTTTCTTATTTTTAGCTTTCTCTTAGTCTATCCCCCTTCTTCGTGACCCTTGTTCGTAACCCCATCACTTTTCATCATGGAGTATGATAACCAACCACCACTCGATAACAAACAACCAAACAACGCTTCACCACCAAACAAATACCCACTGCTTGACCCAGCCTCTGCTAACCAACTTCGAGCCCGTATCATGAGTGAGATTGGAGAGCTTAGGAAATTAAATATGATAATTGAGAATACACTTGAGGAAGCCCTTAAAGAATCTGATCAACCTCTAGATAGTGATTCGACTACAAGTGATTCGGATGATGATCTAGAAGAAGGAGATTATAAGATGTTAGAAATTATGGAGGGTAGTAAGGAGAAGGGAGAACTTAGGGAGTACTTTGATTCATACCCTAAAAGGAAAGAAACCGCTTATCACCATAATGTGGTTAAATTTCCAAGACCACCTTTCGAGCTTCGTATAAGGAGGGGAAACCCTAAAAACATCAAAATACCGTGTATGATTGGATACTTATACAGGGATCACACCTACATTGATTATAAGGCACCCATGAATATAATGTCTAGGCTCTATTACAATTGGATCATGAGCAAAAAGCTAGAGCCTATGAGGGACCCCTTTCGCCCTAGGAAAGCAAGTAACTATGTGGGGAGGGTTAAGGGATTGCACGTTTTCATAGGTAACTTCACATATAGGTGTGATTTCATGATTCTGGAAAATGTCAAAGGAATCATTGATGGGTTTTTAGGAGATGTGATACTTGGGAAACCATTTATAGAAGAGTCTAAGATGGTTTATGATAAAGAGAAAGGGATAATCTAGTTCTCAAATGAAACCGAGAATGTTAAATATATTATGCCCCACAAAAATAAGAATTTTGAGGGCATGGATAATTTAGATTTAGATAACATTCCGACATTCGAAGTAGACTGGAAGAACAAAGTTTACTACACTGCTTGTCTTGAACTAGGGCCTGAATATATTCGTGATGAAAGAAGAGTTAAGGAGATCGAATGGGCCTCTAAGATTAGGGAAACGTAGGAGTACGACTATGAGTCTAGCTACAAGACTCTTAAATAAAGAAAAGCGCTTCGTGGGAGGCAACCCATGCTTAATTGTTTGCTTGTTAGTGTCATATATCTTTTATTAATTGTTTATCCTCATGTTTAAATTTGTAAAAATGCTTTATTTTGTTTTTAACGTCGTCTTAATTGCATATAAAGGTATTTTACATAAGGGATAAGTGTAGGGAGGATTACACACGTTTTCAAAAGAAACGTAAACATGAGAATAACAATTAACGAAAAGATATTTATGTTTGTTTGTTCGAGTCAAATGCTTGTATCGAGTCATAATGGATGTTTTGCAGAAATTTTTCCAGATTCTAAAGATGTAAATTTTCCAGAATTTTTTTTTAGAAAATCGAAGACCAGTTTTTGTCAGGATAACCTGACGGCGTCAGGATTGCAACCTGACGGCGTCAGGAAGGAGTAAAAACATCAGATTATTTTTTTCTCGTTTTCTGAGCTACTTATAAATTTTTGGAATTTTCCAGGTCTTAATTTTCTTAGAAATTCTGTAAACATCCATTCCACAAGCATTATATCCTAGTTTAAATCGAGTCTTATATATATTATTACCGCCGATTTTACGCGAAGGTTTCGTTTGTTTTCTTCAAGTGTGCAGGTTTAGTTTGTCAAGAAGAAGTTACATAAGATTGGAAGGAGCTTTTCACTCAATAATTCTTCTTGAAAAGGATTTAACCACCACTTTACACGGATCCTACCGAGCTAATCAGGGGAGTACTAGTTTCTTTCGTTTTTAATTACCTTCTTTTATCATAACTTTGATACTTTCGGGGAACATTGGGGACAATGTTCAGTTTAAGTGTAGGGAGGGAAAATAAAACGGGAACTTTGAAACTATGCTTATCCTTGACTATTTGCTTTGTCCAATTGTGATTGTGTAATAAACCATGAGAAAATGTCGGTTAGGGTAATTTTGGCACCAAATTTAAAATTTTTCATGATATATAGGAGTGGGTCATTAGTTATAACAAAAGCGTCTCATGGATAGGAAGTTGCATGACTAGCACAAAAACCCTTTACCACCCAAATTCCACCAAAATGTGAGGATCGCCCTTAGATTAGTAGGAATTAAAGCATTCATCTTCAATGCTTAGAGTGTGAACCCGTAGTATATTAGATTCTAGAACTTGTTTTGTGATGCATTCCGAGATCGCAAGTGAGGCTACACTTGTGTAGTTAGGAATAACTAAATGATAAGAGGCATTAGGATAACCCTTGTTTGATACCTGTAATATAATTACTTCTTCCATATCGGTTGAGTAATTCCCCCACACCCTTTGCGTTGTACTCATCTTTAGTACACGATACCCCTAGTTAACCCCTCAGAGCCTATCCTTTTCGCGGTTCTCGTGATGTTTTGGTTTTTCCGGAATATCAATGAAGAGCATTGTTTACACCCCACCCCCAAATATACACCCAAATCGCCTTAGCCTACCCCTTATGCACTCACTTTTAGTGCAAATGTTTGTTATCACCCTAAACCCTTAGTTCAATTATCTAGTTGCTTGCATAAGTTGCTAAGTCGAGTCATATCCTTTGTATACAATTTTGGGATGATTGGGATTCATGGGAAAAGTTAAAGTTTATGAAATGACGGGAAGGGAACGTTAAATTCAAATTCCCTTTGTTTGCATAATAATGTACCCCAAGTGTTTTGATCTTTTCAATTCGGGTCAAATTAGTGTTAGAGCAATAAAAACTCAAGTGTAGGGATATGCCTATAAATCCCTAGTATTTTGATGTTATCGTAGAGGATGGTAGAGTAAAAGTGTATGAAAAAAAAAAAAAAAAAAAAAAAAAAAAAAAAAAAAAAAAATAGAAAAAGAGAAAAAGAAAAAAAAATATAGAGTGAAAAAAAAATAAAAAAAAAAAAAAAAAAAAAAAAAAAAAAAAAAACAACAACAACATACGGGCTACCATCCTACATCTATCTTTGAAATTATGTTTATTTATTTCAGTTATCTAGAGTTTAGAGTGTCGAGTCTTGGCTTAGCAACGCCATTCTTCATATGCATTTAACATAGAGATTTTTGACTTGCCACCACTAAATAGCCTATCCCACCAAACCCTTGTTTCCTTACCGTAAGCCTAACATTACAACCCTTTAAAAGACCTCTTTGATAGTCTTTCCTAGGTGCTTACGCCAAAGCGATGGAGGTTTGATCGATTCTCAAGCCTATGGTAATCTATGTACTAGGACCGGTTAATGAGTGTTTATCTTCCATTTCCTATTTGTTATATTTCATATATACACCCGAGAGAGATGTGAGTATCCAAACACCCCATGTGAGGTGCTAGTATATAATTTTCGTGCTTGTTATGACTTTTGCGGGGCTTATATGTGTTGTGGACCGTTTTGAATTAATGCTTCATGACCCCTAACTTATAAATTAATTGGCTAAAAGCACATTTGCTTGAGGACAAGCAAATAACAAGTGTAGGGATATTTGATAAGGTTTTAAAAGGTACCATTTTGAGGGGTCGTTTTAGTCCTTATTCGATCACTTTTGTATCCGTTATTGCTTAATATCGTTCCTTTTCACTTTTTAAGTCTCTGGAAGGCAAAATGCTGGAATGGCACTTATTTGGACGAAAAGGCGCGAATATATGAAGAAAATGGCCAAAGTCAAAATCGAGACACTCACAGCTGCTGAAATTAGAAGGCGACGGCATCAGGTGCTAATTGCGACGCCGTCCCAGGATTTTTGTGACGATACAGAACCCAAAACTCGTATTTTCAAGAGACGACGTCTAGTGTAAAAGAGTAGGCCGTCGCTACTCAGACGGCCTAGATACAATCCAGACGACGTCAGAAGCTGAAGAGGATGGCGTCACGGACATAAGGTGACGCCGTCGCAAGGTTAACGTGGCCAAGACGAAACCCTAATGACGGCGACACGACGGCGTCACTAAACATAAGGTGACGCCGTCGCATATGTAATCTTATATATAGAATCCGAATTTTTCAGTTTTAGGAGAGTCTTTTGGAGTGAAAACCTAAAACCGAACCTAAGGTGTCTTGTATAGTATTTTAGGGTTTTAAACCCTATCTTACATCAAGATAAGTATTTACTTCATTAATTCAATTATGTCTTTGATTATTTGTGTGTATGCTTGCATGTTCTCCATGTCCGGCTAATTTATTTGTGTGTTTGCTTAGGAAGTATGAAACTTAATTATTGAATATTGATTGGTTGTTTCTTATCTTAGTTGATTAATGATCTAGTAATGCGATAGGTCATTCGTTGTGTACTTAATGCTTGATTCATCTTTATGAACCTTAGAATATAATTACCTGAGTAGTTGTAGGCTAAACCATCCAAAGAGTGCCTTAGAGTAGGAGTTTATCATCCCTAGTGGGTTTGTAGACGAGACCCTTTGGTAAGTTCAAAGAGTTAGGGAGAAACGCATACCCTACAACTTTAGATACACAACGCAACTAAGAATAAGGACGTGACAATTCAACCATCAATAGGAGATAATTAAGGAGTAATACAACCTAAGTAAACACATCTTTAAACTATCATACGAGCACACATTAATTAGACATAGACTCCCACAACCTTATTTTAGATAATTAGATAATAGTAGAGTAATCGGTAGAAATACCAACCCCCCAAATCCAATACCCGAGATTCGTACTTTTCCATTTCATAAAATATAAAAAGATAAAAAATAATCTTCCTCAACCTTAACCTTAGCGTAGTAACTCCTTACTAGCATTCCTATTCCCCTAGAGAATGATATCAATACCCGTGGCTTACCCTAATTACTACACTACAATGATTAGGTTCACTGCCTAGGGTGTTATAAAACTTGCTCGAAGAAAAGGAAGTTTCCTTGACCCCGAACGACGCGTGTAGCGTTATCAGATATCGAATATGAAATATAGTGAACGAAAGATAGCAAAATCATAATCATTTCAAAGTATAAATCAGAATTTCCAAATAAAGTTTATAGTTAACTACCACGAGCCCAGAAACAAATATCAGATCATAATCATATTTTCATAAGGCAACATTTGTAGGGGAGACCTACCAGAGTTATGAAGGACGTGCATGCACGCAGCATCAATCATCAGATAACAGATAACAGATAACAGATCTAGGATGCATCCATACGCCCCTTCCTACAAATACAAAATATGCTTCACCATCCAGAGACGTGGCAGAACATCACTCTACTGCCCTAGAGTCATATCAGAGGTGCATCACTGATACGGACATGGAACCCCCATGACTAGTGAAATATTTGGCTCGGGTGTCAAACTATCTTAGGTCAAATCAGAATGTCATAACTGACACAGATCATATTTTATCAGAAGATCATTCATATTTCCAAAATCAAAGTTTTCATATCATATAGTTCAAAATCAGGTGTTTCATAATTCAGAAATCAGAGTTCAGATAAGCAACAACTCAAACAAATCAAAATGGGGTTCATAGCAAAGGCTTAGGAAACCCTAATATAGAAGCTAACGAAAGAAAACGTTAAAAGGAACCTTTACTGAAAAGGTCAGAATATATGTACCTTATTCCAAAGCAAATGATCGAAAAGCAGAAAGACAGAAAGCAAAGGATTACTCCTTCTTCTCAGAACCTATACACATTAACGGTCGTCCATGTTATTTATGATTCCATAATTGTCGAAATGATCTTTTAATGTTTGGTGTTTATACTTAGTGTATTCCGTGATCTTCATACTTTAGGGTTTTATGATTAAATGAGACTTAAGTGTTTTATAATTAATATCGTAGATTAGGGTTCATTATGTCATTTATTAAAGTTTAGGGTTAAATGTGAAAATAGTTTAAACGTCATAACTCACACATGAAATAACGAATTACACTCTTAGCTTCAAACCCTAATCGACTCTCGTTATGTTCTAGGGTTTTCTCATTCTTTTAATATCACCTTAATATGCATTTACTTTACATGTTATGTCTTTTAATGACTCGCTACTTAACCTAACACGTAATGAAAACAATCTTTCCTTTTATGTTTCACCATACACGTTTATGATTTCATGTGACACACAAGTTACTTATTACTCGAATTAACTACACGTTTACATACCTACAAGTTCACTTGACTTATAATAACGCACACATGGTACATGATTCACAAACCATTAGGGTTCGGCATGCACTATTCGGTTCACATATCAAACTAGGGTTTATGTTTATATGACCTCTTACTTATGTAATACATGTTCAAAACTCTTATATGGTTCGGTTCACACCTAGGGTTTCGGCTACAACACTTTACGCAAGTCCTAGCTCATCTAAGTACTTTACATATTCAAGTTACCATGTTTTACACCTTGGCCGAAACATACACATGGTTCGGTTCACATGCATGTGGTTCGGTTCTCATATACTCGACCTAACCATGATCCGATTCAATAATACTTATTACGTAACATACTCTTTAATACTTATAAGGTTCAAATCGTATGGTTTGTTCTTTGTTGGTTTCATATGGATCGACACAAAGGAAAAGGAAACACAAGTCGACTAAAACAAACATGCGACAACATAATAACTTAAGGTGCATCAAAGGAAAACGAGAAACACATTATACCTTAACTTGGTTGAAGCAAAATCTCGACACCAAAGGGTGTAGGGTTCGGCCGAGTAGGAGCAAAGAAAAGAAAGAGAGGCAACCAAAAACTAGGGTTTCACTTTTGAGTTTATGTATTGTATTTATAGCTAGTAACATTTAGTTTAGGGCTTTAGGAGGGGGTTTGGGTTCGGCCTAGTCTAACCGAGCACACAAAAACCCACAGCCCAATGGCCTTCGGCTCTTGAGTCCATCCGAACAAAAACAAACGCCACCTTGGGCTCTCGGCTTGGCAAAAGAAACGAGTCCATCGGATCCAAAATCAAACAAATGGCGAGGCTCAAACTTCTATGCGAGACATTTTAAATCTTTCGTCGTACAAAATCGATCACGTGCATATTTTAGTTAAATTCTAATTATTCGTAAGTTAGGTTTTAATTTTCGTTAAATGATTATAAACGTATTTTACGTATTTTATAATTTTCGTTTCCAAGGGTATTTTAGTCTTTATTTATGTTTTAGATTTTCAGGTTTTACAATTCTTCCCCTCTAAAGAAAAATTTTCGTCCTCGAAAATTGAAATGAAACGAAACGAAAACGAAATGAGAACATACCAAACTATTCAAAGAAATGAGGATAACTAGCTCGCATCGACTCTTCGGTTTCCCAAGTAGCCTCACGCTCCGGGTGATTTTTCCAAAGAATCTTAACGAACGGAATGACTTTATTTCTCATGACTCTTTCTTGTCTTTCTAAAATAGCTTCCGGTTCTTCAGATAAAGACATATCGGATTGAATTTGATCAAACGGATAAGAAGCAACGTGTAACGGATGATAATTGTATCCCCTTAGGAGAGATACATGGAAAACATCATGAACATGCGATAACTAAGGCGGAAGTGCTAATCGATACGAAACTTCTCCTATACGCTCCAAAATTTCAAACGGACCGATGAATCGAGGACTGAGCTTGCCCTTGATTCCAAAACGTTTCACACCTCTAAACGGCGAGACTTTCAAAAATACACGATCTCCAACCCGAAATTCTAAATCACGACGATGCTTGTCGGCATAACTTTTCTGACGAGACCTAGCCTCCTTCAACCTTTCTCTAGCAACAGCTACTTTCTCATTAGTGATCTCAATCATTTACGGACCTTCAATTAAGCGTTCACCTACTTCATCCCAACAAATAGGTGCTCTACATTTTCTTCCATAAAGAAGTTCAAACGGTGCTGCCTTAATGCTAGCATGCCAACTGTTGTTGTATGCAAACTCTACTAAACACAAATATTCATCCCAGCTGCCGGTCCATTCCAAAGCACAAGCCCTTAGCATGTCCTCTAAGGTCTGAATAGTCCTCTCTGACTGACCATTTGTTTGAGGATGAAATGCCGTACTAAAATTAAGTCGAGTACCCCAAGCTTTTTGCAAACCTTTCCAGAAACGAGAAGTAAAACGCGGATCCCTATCGAACACAATAGACGCCGGAGTACCATGAAGTCTAACTATCTCTTGCTGAAAAATCTCCGCCAATCTACCAATACCATAATCCTTTCGGATTGGTAAGAAATGAGCAGATTTGGTTAATCGATCAACAAATACCCAAATTGCATCATGCTTCTTCCGAGTAAGAGGTAATCCAGTCACAAAATCCATAGATATCTTATCCCACTTCCATGTCAGAATATCCAATGGTTGTAACAGTCCACTAGCCCTTTGATGTTCAATCTTAACCTGCTGACAAATCATATACTTCGACACAAACGTCGCCACATCTTGCTTCATGCCATTCCACCAGAAGTACTGCTTCAAATCCCTATACATCTTGGTAGAACCAGGATGGATAGTGAAAGGAGAACTATGAGCTTCAGTCATAACTTTCTCACGAAGTACCTGATCATTGGGAACACAAAGCCTATCTTCATACCATACAATTCCGTCATTATCAACCTTAAACTCCGTCTGCTTACCTTCTTCAACATTTTGCGCCACGGCCCACAGCTCGCCGTCATCTTTTTTAGCTTCTTTAATTTGCAGTATAAGGTTCGACTCCACCTTCATACTAGCCCAGTATCCATCAAAACCTCGTACACACAATTCAACGTCCAAACGTTCTAAGTCACGAAGAATCCTAGATTCAATCTCAATACTTGCAAGAATGCTTGATTTCCAGCTAAGTGCGTCAGCAACTACATTAGCTTTACCCGGATGGTACTGAATGTTGGTGTCATAATCCTTAAGAAGTTCTAACCATCTTCTTTGTCTCATGTTAAGTTCTTTTTGAGTGAAAATATACTTGAGACTCTTATGATAGGTGAAAATGTCACACGTCTCTCCATACAAGTAATGTCTCCAGATCTTCAACGCGAACACTACTACAGCTAACTCAAGGTCATGAGTTGGGTAATTCTCCTCATACGGTTTCAGTTGCCTTGAAGCATAAGCTATCACTTTTCCATGTTGCATCAAAACACAGCCTAATCCTTTCTTAGATGCATCACTATAAATTTGAAATCCTCCAGAACAAGATGGAAGAGTTAAAATAGGAGCGGACACCAATCTCCGTTTCAACTCCTCAAAGCTCTTTTCTCGTTCATCCGTCCATACGAACTTTTCACCTTTTCTCATCAGTTGGGTTAGGGGCAAAGCTAAGCGAGAGAAACCTTCTACAAAACGTCGGTAGTAACAAGCAAGTCCTAGAAAATTCCTAACCTCAGTCACTGTCGTAGGTCTTGGCCACTTAGTGATAGCCTCAACCTTAGACGGATCCATGGTGATACCATCTGCAGATACAATATGACCAAGGAACGCGACTTGTCTTAACCAAAATTCACACTTCGAAAATTTGGCGTACAACTTCTTCTTCCTCAAAATCTCCAAAACTATCCGGAGATGTTGTTCATGCTCTTCTTCAGACTTGGAGTAAACTAAAATGTCGTCGATGAAAACAATAACGAACTTGTCGAGGAACTCATGGAAAACACGATTCATTAGGTCCATAAATACAGCAGGCGCATTTGTCAAACCGAAAGGCATAACGAGAAATTCATAATGACCATATCTGGTACGAAAAGCGGTCTTAGGAACATCTTGCTCCCTCACACGTAGCTGATGATAACCAGATCTCAGATCAATCGTAGAAAAGAACTTAGCTCCTTGCAGTTGATCAAACAAATCATCTATACGCGGAAGAGGATAACGGTTTCGAATAGTAATACGGTTGAGTTCACGGTAGTCGATACATAGACGCATGCTTCCATCCTTCTTCTTCACAAACAAGACAGGTGCACCCCATGGAGAAACACTAGGTCGAATGAATCCATTATCTATCATCTCTTGCAGTTGTTCCTTCAACTCCTTCAGTTCTACAGGTGTCATACAATACGGAGCTTTCGAAATTGGTTTAGCACCAGGAATTAACTCAATGCTAAACTCAACTTCTCTAGCTGGGGGAAGACCAGGAAGTTCATCGGGAAAAACGTCGGTGAATTCACAAACAACAGAAAGGTTTTCAATGTCAGGACTCTCCAAAGATGTGTCCTTAACAGATGCCAGAAAACCTTGGCACCCATGAGCAATCATAGTCCGTGCCTTCATAGCAGAAATGAACTTAACAGATTTGAGAGGTTGAGAACCATAATAAACAAATTCAGGATGTTTTACGTCTCCAAAGATCACAGTTCTAGCATAGCAGTCAATGGAAGCTCTATGATAAGCCAACTAATCCATGCCTAGAATGACATCAAAGTCGACCATATTGAGAGGATACAGATTTGCAGAGCGAATACGATCATCAAAACGAAGAGGACACTTAACGTATTTATGATCAATGATCATGTGGTTTTTCATAGGCGTAGATATCGATAAGTGATTCGTTAGCGGTTTGGGCTTCATATTAAGTTTCTTAGCAAATGTGACAGATATAATGGAGTGTGTGGCACCGGTGTCAAATAAAGCGAAGATAGAAAAATCATCAATGAAAAGAGTGCCCGTAATGGTACCTGAAGTGCGCTCCGCCTGATTCCGAGTAGTAGCATAAACACGTCCAGTAGTAGGTGGCGGCTTGATGTAGTTTCCAGGAATCACCGGGTTCCTCTTAGGGCAATCCTTGATCTTGTGAGTAGTGGAACCACAAGAGAAACATCCACCAGTGGCCTTAAAACACAGTCCCGGATGAGCCTTTCCACAAGTAGTACAGATAGGTGGGGGAGGCAAAACTTCAGCTGTCCTTTGCTGACCAGAAGATCCTGAAGCACGACCCTGATTTGATCCTCGAGCCGACTAATCCTTGTTGTAACGCTGGTTATTGTTACCTTGATTCTGACGATCATTTCCATTCTTACCAGCAGCTCTGCTATCCTGATTCCTCGCCTCAGGGCGCCTAGAGTCCACATTCCTTCCTGACTGACCCCGCTGATCATAACTCCTATCCACTTGTCCCCTCGAATCATAACTCCTGCCAGAATTTCCCTTATAATCATTACTTTGAGCCCTACCTTGAATCCGATCACCATCGCGATTACGCTTGTTGGAACCCGAACCCTCATGAAAGATCTCAATGTTACGAGCTGCGTCATTGCAGGTCGACACATCCTCATACTCAGTGTTAAGCAGTCGGTCCAACACCCACTTCTTCAATCCCCACTTGAAGTGTTTAGCTTGGCGCCTACCATCTCCAGCATTCGTTCCCACAAAACTAACCAGCCTGATAAATCTACTCATGTACTCATTGGAGTTCTCATGATCAAACTGGTAGATTCCCTGATAATCCCTCTCATACCTTTTCTGCTCAGCATCAGGGAAGTAACGGTTATAGAAGATAGTCTGAAACTCAGTCCAAGTACAAGTAACAGCAAAATCATCTCCTCCTCGTGCCTGTTTGAGTGCCTTCCACCAAATCAAAGCATCACCTTCCAACTTAAATGCAGCCAAACGAGTCTTAAACTCGTCTCCACAACCCAATACTTCAAACAGCTTCTCAATATGAGTAATCCAGTCCTCGGCCTCAGTGGGAGTAGCAGCAGTGCTAAAAGAAAGAGGCTTGAGCTTACCGAAACGCTTGAGCCAAGTGTGAATGCCGGTGGGTTGATTTCCTCCACCACTACCCGAAGCACCATTCTGATTACGAATGTTGTTGATCACCTATTCCATCATCTCAGGTGTAGTAAGACCAGGGAAAAGAGTGTTGAGATCATTAGCAACCGCAGCATCAATGTTAGTAGCATCATCGTCTCCATCCGCGCTACCGGTAGTACGAGTTCGAGCCATCTGAACGATATTCAAACGATTAGCAAAATGAACAAAGGTGAGATACGAAATGGAAGTTAGCAGAAGGAAACCTAAAGTCTACCCAATCCTCACAGGTCAAAGCCTAAGCTCTAAGGGAAAACCTAGGGTTCTTATGTCACAGGTCCTGACTACAAGTCGTAAACCTGGGCTCTGATGCCATAAATTGTAACGCCCCGACCCGACAAGGGTAAAGGAATCACAAGTAATGGTGTCATATCAAAGCAAAACATAAATAACCAAACAAAATCTTAACATAAATGCGGAAATAATTCAAGTCAAAATGACTTCAATACATAGGTCCCAGCGGAAGATAAACTTCAACAAAATATCTGAAATAAAGAGTCTTAAATGGCATCATAAGAATCAAAGCTAAAATCTCTAAGGTAAGTCCACTCATGCACTCATCCCAAAGCAAAACCCAGCTTCAAATGCTTAGATACCTGCCGCGGAAGAAAAGAAAATGCAGCTGAGCTTCAAAAGCCCAGTGAACAGATATGAAAGCAAAGCGAATACTAAACGATATCGAATATGAAATATAGTGAACGAAAGATAGCAAAATCATAATCATTTCAAAGTATAAATCAGAATTTCCAAATAAAGTTTATAGTTAACTACCACGAGCCCAGAAACAAATATCAGATCATAATCATATTCTCATAAGGCAACATTTGTAGGGGAGACCTACTAGAGTTATGAAGGACGTGCATGCACGCAGCATCAATCATCAGATAACATATAACAGATAATAGATAACAGATAACAGATAACAGATAACAGATCTAGGATGCATCCATACGCCCCTTCCTACATATACAAAATATGCTTCACCATCCAGAGACGTGGCAGAACATCACTCTACTTCCCTAGAGTCATATCAGAGGTGCATCACTGATACGGACATGGAACCCCCATGACTAGTGAAATATTTGGCTCGGGTGTCAAACTATCTTAGGTTAAATCAGAATGTCATAACTGACACATATCATATTTTATCAGAAGATCATTCATATTTCCAAAATCAAAGTTTTCATATCATATAGTTCAAAATCAGGTGTTTCATAATTCAGAAATCAGAGTTCAGATAAGCAACAGCTCAAACAAATCAAAATGGGGTTCATAGCAAAGGCTTAGGAAACCCTAATATAGAAGCTAACGAAAGAAAACGTTAAAAGGAACCTTTACTGAAAAGGTCAGAATATCTGTACCTTATTCCAAAGCAAATGATCAAAAAGCAGAAAGACAGAAAGCAAAGGATTACTCCTTCTTCTTAGAACCTATACACATTAACGGTCGTCCATGTTATTTATGATTCCATAATTGTCGAAATGATCTTTTAATGTTTGGTGTTTATACTTAGTGTATTTCGTGATCTTCATACTTTAGGGTTTTATGATTAAATGAGACTTAAGTGTTTTATAATTAATATCGTAGATTAGGGTTCATTATGTCATTTATTAAAGTTTAGGGTTAAATGTGAAAATAGTTTAAACGTCATAACTCACACATGAAATAACGAATTACACTCTTAGCTTCAAACCCTAATCGACTCTCATTATGTTCTAGGGTTTTCTCATTCTTTTAATATCACCTTAATATGCATTTACTTTACATGTTACGTCTTTTAATGACTCGCTACTTAACCTAACACGTAATGAAAACAATCTTTCCTTTTATGTTTCACCATACACGTTTATGATTTCATGTGACACACAAGTTACTTATTACTCGGATTAACTACACGTTTACATACCTACAAGTTCACTTGACTTATAATAACGCACACATGGTATATGATTCACAAACCATTAGGGTTCGGCATGCACTATTCGGTTCACATATCAAACTAGGGTTTATGTTTATATGACCTCTTACTTATGTAATACATGTTCAAAACTCTTATATGGTTCGGTTCAAACCTAGGGTTTCAGCTACAACACTTTACGCAAGTCCTAGCTCATCTAAGTACTTTACATATTCAAGTTACCATGTTTTACACCTTGGCCGAAACATACACATGGTTCGGTTCACATGCATGTGGTTCGGTTCTCATATACTCGACCTAACCATGATCCGATTCAATAATACTTATTACGTAACATACTCTTTAATACTTATAAGGTTCAAATCGTATGGTTTGTTCTTTGTTGGTTTCATAAGGCTCGACACAAAGGAAAAGGAAACACAAGTCGACTAAAACAAACATGCGACAACATAATAACTTAAGGTGCATCAAAGGAAAACGAGAAACACGTTATACCTTAACTTGGTTGAAGCAAAATCTCGACACCAAAGGTTGTAGGGTTCGTCCGAGTAGGAGCAAAGAAAAGAAAGAGAGGCAACCAAAAACTAGGGTTTCACTTTTGAGTTTATGTATTGTATTTATAGCTAGTAACATTTAGTTTAGGGCTTTAGGAGGGGGTTTGGGTTTGGCCTAGTCTAACCGAGCACACAAAAACCCACGGCCCAATGGCCTTCGGCTCTTGAGTCCATCCAAACAAAAACAAACGCCACCTTGGGCTCTCGGCTTGGCAAAAGAAACGAGTCCATCGGATCCAAAATCAAACAAATGGCGAGGCTCAAACTTCTATGCGAGACATTTTAAATCTTTCGTCGTACAAAATCGATCATGTGCATCTTTTAGTTAAATTCTAATTATTCGTAAGTTAGGTTTTAATTTTCGTTAAATGATTATAAATGTATTTTACGTATTTTATAATTTTCGTTTCCAAGGGTATTTTAGTCTTTATTTATGTTTTAGATTTTCAGGTTTTACAAATACACTAGCAGCAGGAACCAATACACTACCAGTAGGAACCATCAGTTACTACACTAGCAATAGTAACCAATACACTAGCAGTACTAACCACTATTGAGTCAGGGTGTTCAGGGACCTCACGGGTGTACACTCCGTATCTCCTTACCCAAAACCAAGTGTGAACTAATCCTATAAATGCACTAAATTTTTCAACACCAAATTTATAATCATAAAAAATGATAGCTTTCTAATGTTTAGCAATACATAAATGTATATCAGGCTGCAAAACAAAGCACATTCTTCCTTAAATTCCCATGTACTTAGAACTATCTACCTTGAAGCATTAGTAAAATTGTGTACTACATGGAGCACTTAATCAACAGATAACATAAATTAGCCCCTCAATGATACGGCATGTTTCGCAGAGTACCAGCATAGTTTTTTAGTATTAACCATGGGTTATAGAAAAATAGAATGAACATGGAGGTTCGATCATGTTAACAACTTCTTCAAGCATTTGGATGACTTTTCTCATGGTTGGCCTCAGAGATGGGTTTTCTTGGACACACCAAAGACCGACCATCAAACATTTCATTAGCTTCTTGTAGTCATCTAAGGCCTCCATATCGTTTTCAACAAATTCATTCAATATGCCTTCTTGATAGCAGTCCCATGCCCAATCAGTTAAAATAGCCATGTCTTCATTACCACTCTCAAAATGCACACTCTTTCGGCATGATATGATCTCTAATAGCAAAACACCAAAGCTATACACGTCAACCTTTACTGTAACAGGGATGTTCCTAAACTATTCTGGAGCAACATATCCTTTCGTTCCTATTATTCCAGTACTTGTTCGACTTTGATTCATCATCAAAATCTTTGCTAATCCAAAGTCGGAAATCTTCGCATTATAGTACTCATCAAGAAGAATATTTTAAGGCTTTATGTCACAATGGATTACCTGTGTACTGCATTCCTCATGGAGGTACGAGAGTCCCTTAGCAATGCCTACAGCAATATTACTTCTTTGTTTCCAACTAGGTCTTATGTCTCCAAATAGATATACTGCCAAAGTACCATTGCTTATGTACTCATAAATCAATAGCCGCTGCTCACTATGTTGGAATCACTCCTAACTTGTATTTCAAGTGTTAGTCATTTATATGTAATAGGTTGCTTAAACTAGGCTTTTAAGTTAGTATTTAAGGCTAGGCTCATGTAGAAAGCCCATGAGCCTATGCCAAAGCCCAATAAGGAAGGAAGGGACTAGATGTGTTGCCCTAGCTCCCTTCCCCTATAAATAGACATGTAAACCTTCACTTGAAGGTTGGTTGTTCACTTCATAATACATTCCTACGCCTAAGCTTTTATCATTCATATGTGTGTGTGTTTTGTGTGTTCAACCGATCACCTTTACCTATATTTCTTACTTATTGATCCTTGTGTTATATAATGGTGACCTAACAGTGGTATCAATCGCCATCTAGTTGGGTGAAATACTTTTGTTTTTGAAGTTTGTTTCTATATGCGTGGGTTTGTAAACTCAAGATTCTTGTGGTTTAAGGTTTATTTAGTGTTAAAGTTTCATTTTTTAGCAAAAAGTTTCAAACTTTACATGTTTAGATTAGTTTTTTAACCTTGGTTTTGAAACGTGTACCTTCCCTATGCGTAAGGGTGAAAAGTTCTTTGGATCATCAAGTTTCAAACTTTATTGTTATTTTGGTGATTTTGAAGCTGTTTCATCATTAAAATCAGGTTTACAAAACGTTTTTGTTGGATCGATGTACTCTAACCAAACTAACTTAAATAGCTTGTTAAGTGTTTAATAACCTCGGATAAATCCTAATTTATTAACAATGAAACACTGAGTAATCTCTATTAAGTACGCGAAATTTACTTAACAAAGCTAAGAAGAATATAACTTTAACTTTCAATGATTTTATTAATAACTCTGAATCTGCTTGTTATACAGATTCTTAAACAACTCTAAAACTCTAATATCGAACTTCTCTAAAACTCTAATAATGCACGTACTTCTCTAAAAATCGTATTCTCTAATGCCAACCTAGGGGTCCTTTTATAGGCTTAAGGATAACCCTAGTCGGTTTACAATTTGTAACCTTGTACAACAAGTAATATAAACAAAGAATATTCTAGAATAACAAAGCTTTCCATAAATGAATATAGCAGTTCTTTAGCTTTGTTGTACTTTGACTTTGACATCAGTACTTTGACTTTCACTTAGCAATACTTTGAATCTTCAGTACTTTGACTTCTTTTGTACTTTAACATTCTTCAGCACTTTCATATCCCAACAATCCTCCCCTAACTTGAATTCTACTTGCCTGACTTCAAGTTCCTTTGTAAACTTATCTTTAACATCTCCATCTTCAAGGAAAGATTGTGTCTTTGTCTTTGGATTGTATCTTTGTATTCTCTGTGCTTATATCAAAGTATTCTTTAGAAATTATTCTTTACATCAACCTTAATCAGTACTTCTCTTTTCAGCAACATTCAGCAATCTCCATCTTTTCAGCAACTCAGCAACATATGACAATTTTGTACATTAATTCTTTTAAGTTTCAGTCTATTCTCATCACTTCTAGGTGTGTAAACTCCTGTGAGAGGTGAATCATTGAAATTTTAATGGATTTTGATATCTCTTTACCAAAGCCATTAACTCTGGAGTAGCCAAATGTTTAGGTGTGTAAGACCATGGTACATTGATAACCATATGATTTTTAGCAAATCATCAGCTATCAACAATTTGATTTGTCTTTACCAAAAGTTGTACCCTTTTGGACTAGTTAGTTCTTTCAATCATGGTGAACTAATTACCATATAATGGTTTTTCCACAGCCTTTACCACAAACCTTTTTCTTGTGGGCTAGCCAACTCTTCACATTTACTAATATGGTGAGTTGATTACCATACAACTTATTAGCAAGTTGTCAACTATAAAACGGATTTGAAATATCTTTACCAGAACCGTTTGCTCATGGATTAGCCAATCCTTTTGTAACCATGGTGGATTGATAACCTATTGTTATTACCATCTCAAAAACCATTTATTTCTTTTAACCTTTGTTTTAAAATATTTATCACTTAACAAAAGTTTTCTTTTCAAAATCATTAACTGGTTTAAAGCTGCAAGCAGTACTTTGAAGAAAGTGCTGTTTGATCAGCAGTACTTTGAATAAAGTACTGATATTTCAAAAATAATTTATTCAATAAAGATTCATACCAGTTATTCATCATCATCAGCCATAGTTGTCCATCTGATAAACAATTTGATAACCATTAGAGCAGTTTCATTATCTTCTTCAACTTACATTCCATGATCTAGCATTCTCCTCATAAGATCTGATGTAAGAGGATATCTTCTATCTGCTAACATGTGAATCATAGTCCCATCTTCTAACTCTAGAACATGTACTCCAGATTCTTCAAAGAATCTCCAGCTGATTATCTCCCAATCTTCTTGATTTTCCCAAATCTCATTAGTGCTTGTTTCTTCAGTTTCCCAAACAGTTGTGAGATCTCCAAGCAAGATTAAACCAACACCTTCTGATGGAATGTGTTCAAAGTATTCTTGCACCAAATGATATAGATGAAATAAATCCTCTCTATCTATTATGTGCAATAGATCCCATAGCATATTAAACACTCTGAAGCTTTCATCTTCTCTATGAAACATCAGATAATTTCCATCCTTAGATTCTACAACTTCAAAAGTAGTTATTGGAGAATTTTTCTTCTTCTTTTCTGTCTTCTTTTCTGCATCATCTTTAGAATACTCAAATTCTACAATTCTTAAGTAATTCCTTAGTTTATCATTAGTATCAGATCTTAACTCAACCTTCTTTGATGGCTATTTATCTTCAACTTCAGTTGTTCTTTTTCTTTTTAAGCTTTCTTTTCTATCATATTCTTTCTGAGCATCATCATCTTTAAAATCTTTGATACTATCAACATTCTTCTGATAAGCTTCTCTAACAGCTTCATACAACTCTTTCATCTCAACATAATTCAATTTATTCAATCCAATATATCCTTGACCTTTTAAATAAGCCATCATTGCATTTCTTTCTTTTGCACGATTTGGTCTTCTTGGTAGAGCAGAAACAGGAATAGGTGTCTTTAATGGTATAGCAGCTTCAACATTCAATTCTTCTTGTAACTTCTTAGCTGCTTCTTTATCCTTAGCTTCTTCAATATCAACTTCAGCATTCAATTCAACTTGAAATTTTCTAGCTGCTTCCTTATTCATAGCCACTTGAGCAACCCTTATTTGTGCTAAAGTAAGCTTCTTCTTCTTTGTTTCTACCATCTTACCTTTTCCTTTATCTTTTAGATCTATAACAGGTTGATAAGCTTGTTGTTGTTCTTCAGTAACACCAGGAATGCTAACACCTCTTGGTCTTGATAAATTTTGCAATATTTCAACAACTTCTTCATCCACAACTTCAGTGTGCTCAACCAAAGGTGTATCAATCTCCTCTTCATGTAGAATAGTAGAGGGACCAGCTTCTTCATCAAAGTTTAACACCCTTGGTGTAATAAATTCTTGTCGAGATGTTTCTTGAAGACCAGTACTTTGATCAGCAACACCTTGATCATCAGTACCTTGAACTCTAGTTCTTTCTTCCTCGGTACTTTCAATATGAACTTTCACTTCAGTACCTTAAGGTTGATCATCAGTACCTTGAGGTTCAGCTTCTTCTTCATTCAAATTCTTATCTCCCAATTTCCTCCCCAATTGGAATGAAGATTGCTTTTGATCCTTTTTGTCCGAAGAAGTCTTCTTAAACTGCCTTTGCTGCTTCTTTTTAGCTTTGACCCATAACCTGTGATGTTTAACCAAGGGCCAAACAGACTTCTTGAATTTTCTAAACTTGACCTTCAACTGTGCTATCTGTGTAGCTTGAGCCTCAATAGTTTTCTTCAATCTGACTAACTCTCTTGTCAGAACATAATTATCCAACACTAAACCTTCAGGTGGTATAGTAGTTGTATCTCCTCCAGAGGATGATGAGAAAATAGGAATATCTTGCTCTGGTGACCCAATAGGAGGAGTAGAATGGTGTGATGAGATGGCAGAAACTTCAGTACCTTAATTAACATCAGTACCTTGTGAAGTAGTACCTTGTGTTGAATTTTCTTGAGATGCAGCAATTTGAGAAGCAGTACCTTGAGAAGCAGTACCTTCTTTTTCATCACTAGCATCAGCCTCATCTTTAATAGCTTGAACAATCTCCAGCATTGAATCAGTCAATGGAGTGTTCCTTCCAGTGAATAAATCACTCTTCCTAGCCATAAATGTGAAAATCTTGGCTGGTTGTACCACAACAGGTAAAAGACTTGTAGGCTTTGGTACATCTGAAAGTTGTTTATTCAAGAAGACTTGAATAAATCTCGGATACATTAACCATCGTGATCCATTAGAGATGTGTGAGAGCATTCCATCTAAGATTAGCCTTGAAAAATTGAACATACGGTTTGTAGCCAATCCTACCAGTGCAGATGCAATGTTTGATCCAAATTGCTCCCAAGAAGTACTTTTAGAGCTGATACAATGAAGAAGAACATGTACTAAGTACTTCCAATGTAGACTAAACAAGGGCTTCTTGAATCTTGTTGTGTCCACCAAAGACCCTTCATATCCAATATCTCTCAGTGTATCCCAAAGAAGCTGTTTATCAAACCTAATAGCTCCTTCTGCATCATCAAACAATAAATCTTCACGAATTGATGCTTCAGTAATCTTGACAAGCCTTCTAGCAACTTTAGCTTGAATATAAGATTCATCATTCTCCACATGTGTCCTTGCAGTTGCCCAAAACTGTTGTATCCAGGGCTCAATTATATCAGGTTCCACCGAAAGCGCATAACTGATTGGGGAACCAGTTAAGAAATCAATGATGTCATGGAAGATGACATTGGCCTCTGTTTTATCTAAATTCGCTACCATGTTGTGTTTAGAAACTGTGTGTAGATTTGCCATGGATGATTGGAAAAGATATGGATGATTGACTACGTAATTGTGTTAGAGAGAGAGAAATATGGAAAAGATTGAAACGAATAAAGGAAAGAGGGAAAATCGGAAAGTAGTTATTTATAGGTAGGATTTGAAAAATCACAACCCATAATAACAAAGTTACCGTTAGTGTGTTTTACCCCTCAATATTACCGTTAGAACAGTTATTTAATAAGACAAACAGTTCTTTCCACGTGGGCAGTACTTTCCCAAGCAGTACTTTCAAATCAATACTTTCATATAACAAAACAGCAGTACTTTTCCATCTTCTTCTCTATAATAACAAACACTCCATGTGGGCATTGGATTGCCTCCCCTTAAGCAAAGCATAGGACTGTCTAACTAACTAACCAGTCCTCCCTTTAAATGTAGCTTAATAATTAATCATGCCAATACTCACCACCAAGTGATTAAATCTTGAAACATCAAATCCTTTGGTGAGTAAATCAGCTACATTATCATCTGTATGCACCTTGACAACATTAATAAGCCTATGCTCATAACAATCTCTGAGGAAGTGGTGCCTAATCTGAATGTGCTTGGTTTTGGAATGATAAACAGGATTCTTCACAATGCAAATGGTACTCTCATTATCAATATTGATATGAGAATTCTTGAAATTGAACCCATAATCCAATAGTTGATTTTGCATCCACAAAACTTGTCCACAATAGCTTGCAGCAGCCACATATTCTGCTTCAATAGAGGATGTTGCTGCAATTATTTGCTTCTTACACTGCCATGAAACTAATCTTCTTCCAAGATATTGGCATCCTCCAGTGGTTGATCTTCTGTCATAGTTGTCACCTGCATAATCACTATCTGAAAAAGCTTCCAAGTGAAAAGGTGAATCCTTTGGATACCACAACCCTAACTTAGGTTGTTGTTTCAAATAACTGAAAATTCTCTTCACTGCATTCATATGAGAGACCTTAGGTGAGACTTGATATCTTGCACATAAACAAACATCAAACATGATATCAGGCATAGATGCAGTGAGATACATAAGAGAACCAATCATTGATCTGTATAACTTGACTTTGACAGGTTGTCCATCGTCATCCTTGCCCAATGAGTTGATAGATTTGATTGGTGTAGTGACTGGCTTCATAGCATCAAAATTGAACTTTTTAAGTATGTCAGATACATACTTGTCTTGACTTATGAAAATTCCCTCCTTTGACTGCTTAACTTGAAGTCCCAAAAAGAAAGTTAACTCACCCATTGAACTTATTTCAAATTCATTCTGCATCAGCTTCTCAAACTCCTTGACCATTGATTGTTTTGTAGCTCCAAATATGATATCATCAACATATACTTGAACCAACATGATATCCTTCTTGTCTCCCTTGATAAACAAAGTCTTGTCGATAGCTCCTCTAGAGAGCCTTTCATACCAAGCTCTAGGTGCTTGATGTAAGCCATAAAGAGCCTTAACCACTTTATAGACTTTATTTAGATGTGTAGGATCTTCAAAACCAGGAGGTTGTTTAACATACACCTCCTCTGTAATCTTGCCATACAAAAAAGGCACTCTTGACATCCATTTGATAAACCTGAAATCCCATATATGATGCAAAAGCAAGGAAGATTCTAATTGCTTCAATCCTTGCTACAGGAGCAAATACTTCATCATAATCTACTCCTTCTTCTTGTCTGTAGCCTTGTGCAACTAACCTTGCCTTGTTCTTGATAACATTTCCTCTTTCGTCTCTCTTGACTCTGAACACCCATCTTGTACCAATGACCTTCTTTCCATCAGGAAGATCACATAATACCCAAACTTCTTGAAGCCTGAATTGAAGAAGTTCTTCTTGCATAGCTTCAACCTAACTCTCTTTAGTTAATGCCTGAGCTATATTCTTGGGTTCTTCTTGAGAGATTAAGCAAGTGAACAGACATGTTTGATGGTCCTTATGATTTAACCTGTTTTGTTTATAAACAAAGCTAAGCAAAGCATTATGTGGTGTAGAATAACCCTTAGCTTTGGTTCTTGTCATCACTCCGGAAGTAGAAGGACCAATGACTTGATCAGCAGGATGATTCTTATGAATTCTTAAGATAGGAGTCTGTGGAACTTCATAATTATCACCCAAATTAGTGAAATCAGCATCTTTATTGGAATCTGAGAAAATACCTTCATCTTCAAACTCATCATCAGTATCTTCTAAGCCAGACATGGTTGGATCATTCAAATCATCCAAAGTGCTGTTAACAGGTGCAGCAGTACTTTGATCGAAAGTACTGTCACCCAAAGTACTGTGAGTAAACTCTGTAGTCTTGTTCTTTTTCTTTTCTTCCTCATAAGCTCTTCTTTGTTCATCATCATAAGAATGTGCTATTACATCTTGAAAAAGCATCTGATTAAGTTCATCTTGAATAGCTTGATCCTTAGCAGACAATGAGGATTTTGGCTCATCAGTACTTTTCTCCTTCTCAACAGTTTTAGGTTCTTCATCATGAACAGCATCAGGGCTAATATGGACTCCATGAACAACATATTGTAAATCTTGTCCATTGTGTACAGGTTGATTTTCTTCTCTAACAAGTACATAGTTCATAGAAGGAGTCAAAACTTCAAGATCAAACATCCAATCAGGACCTTTACCCTTCTGATTTTCTTGATCTTCTAAAAATTCAACATGAAGACAATCTTGAACCTTCTTGGTGACTCTGTTGTACACTCTAAAGCCTTTGCTGTTGGTGCAGTACCATAATAAATATCCTTCTTCTGACTTGCCATCAAATTTGCCCAAATTATCAATTGTATTAAGAATAGTGATAACGCTACACGCGTCGTTCGGGGTCAAGGAAACTTCCTTTTCTTCGAGCAAGTTTTATAACACCCTAGGCAGTGAACCTAATCGTTGTAGTGTAGTAATTAGGGTAAGCCACGGGTATTGATATCGTTCTCTAGGGGAATAGGAATGCTAGTAAGGAGTTACTACGCAAAGGTTAAGGTTGAGGAAGATTATTTTTTATCTTTTTATGTTTTATGAAAATGGAAAGGTACGAATCTCGGGTATTGGATTTGGGGGGTTGGTATTTCTACCGATTACTCTACTATTATCTAATTATCTAAACTAAGGTTAAGGTAGTCTATGTCTATTGTTGTGTGCTCTTATGATAGTTAAAGATGTGTTTACCTAGATTCTACTACTCCCTAGTTATCTCCTATTGAAGGTTGAATTGTCACGTCCTTATTCTTAATGCGTTGTGTTTTCTAAGGTTGTAAGGTGTGCATTCCCTAACTCTTTGAAGTTACCTTTAAGTGTAGTAAAAGAAATCCACTAAGTCATTCATAAACTAACTTTGAGGTTATCTTTGGGTTTAGTAAACGAAATCCACGAAGTCATTCATAAACAATCAAAGATTTATCAAGTATTAAACACAACGATAGCCTAGTCGCACTCCTAAGCCAATTACAATTAAGATAAGAGACAACCTAACAATAATTAACAACTAGGTTTCATATATCTAAGCAAACACACAAGTAATTTAGCCGGACATGGTAAACATGCAAGCATACACACAATCAATCAAAGACATAATTAAATTAATGAAGTAAATACTTATCTTGATGTATAATAGGGTTTAGAACCCTAAAATACTGCACAAGAAAGCCTTGGTTCGGTTTTAGGTTTTTACTCCAAAAGACTACTCCCAAAAACTGAAAAATTCGGATTCTATATATAAGATTACATCTGCGACGGCGTCACCTTATGTTTCGTGACGCCGTCGTGTCGCCGTCATTAGGGTTTCGTCTTGGCCACGTAAACCTTGCGACGGCGTCACCTTATGACTGTGACGCCGTCCCCTTCAGCTCTGACGCCGTCTTGGCTGCATCTAGGCCGTCTGAGTAACGACGGCCTACTCCTTTAGAACCTGACGTCGTCCCTTGAAAACATGCAATTTCGCTTCTGAGCCGTCGCAAAATTCCTTCCCGACGGCGTCGCAGATATGCAGTGACGCCGTCGCCTTATGTTTCAGCAGCTTTGAGTGTCTCGATTCTGACATTGGCCATTTTCTTCGTATATTCGCGCCTTTTCGTCCAAATAAGCATCATTCCAGCATTTTGCCTTCAAGAGACCTAAAAAGTGAAAAGGAACGATATTAAGCAATAACGGATACAAAAGTGATCGAATAAGG
>BPTQ01000001.1:286427132-286465940 GCA_019973895.1 Chrysanthemum seticuspe
CGATCACTCCTTGCTACTCGTGCGGTGGGGGTGAAACAGATAATTGCGGTAAAGGTAAAGAAGACTACTCCTACCTCATCAACTCTTCTTCCTCGGACTCTCGTCGTTCCTACCATTCCTATTCTTACTCCGAGCCTGATTACTACTTGGGTTTAAGTAGTTCGTAATGGAATTCGTACTCTAGTTATTCTTTTGTTAGCAATTGGTTCAGTTTTTGAAATCCACGTTACTACAAGAATCCTTTCGGGAGAATCCACTTTATCCTTTCCTTCTCATACTGTGGTATGGATAACCTGGATACATGCTCAGCTAAGACTCTTTCGGTCATTGATTCTTCGTTCTCTAGAGTCCTTTGAAACATTAAGGTACATCGTATCCACTGAATCTCTTGGATTTACGGAACCGGCTGGTCCCTAGGCTACATTTGTATTACGGCGACAGTCAGATATTATTCAATTGATTCCTCCTTGGCTGGTTCTGGTTAGAATCTGAAAGGAATCGTTTAGTAAGTATGCAAATAGGGTATCCTTATCGCCTCCTACAGAATTAACTCCAACGGTTATAACAGATAGGCCACCTGAAGCGTTAACATCTGTAACTCCTTCTATTTTTGGACGGTAATTAGGATCCCTGTGGAAAGGACTGGTGGCGATTCCGTTGGTAGTTTACGCCACTTCCCTAATACTATGAATCTTCACCTTTTCCTGTTCAATCCTATGGATAACAAGGCTCTATAGGAGAATTCTAGTACCTTTTCTAATGCCTACTCTTAGGTGTTCAGGGATTGTTACACCAATCCTTCTTTTACTTGCTAACCCTTTTTCCCGAATCTCTTAAGTACCAAGTTCCCAATTTACGCTGTAACACCTTTGCACTATTTTTCAATCCTTTATTGATATGGTGTTATGGTGTTTGAGTTTTCTTGGGATTCCTTAAAAACTTACCTCTTTTCCATGAAAACATATTTAGTTCTTATTTTCGTAATACCCCTTCCTTATTCGGTTCTACCAAACCTGGAATATGCCACTTTCTTTGATTAGATTTTTTATTTTGGCAATAGTATTATCTGCTACAACCTTCTCTTAAGTGCCACTCGTATGTTGCAGATGTTGGAATACTATTCCCGAATCACCTTCTTTCCTTCCTACCGTTACTTCAGTGCATCCCCGTGCTGAAGCTCAGATCGATGTTCTGAGTATTTATTTCTTTTCATCCTCCGCTATTCCTATGGGATAAACGTATGAATGATTTGCTAAGGAAAGTCTAAGATTGGTCTTGGTCGGTTCCTCCTTAGTTAACTTATTATAGACTGACAGCGGCATTATGTTTACATCGGATCCCTGGTCGGCCAAGGCATTTAGGTTCTCTAAGTCACCTATGCTACATGGAATTACAAAGTTTCCTGAGATCTCTTGCTTCTTAGTTACTGGCTTTCTCAGAATCGACTCGTACATAGGTCCAATAGGTATGGTGTCATACTCTTCCTTTCCTATTTCACCTAAGAGGGCTTTCCTAAGAACATCATTGCACCTAAAGTTTTTGACTTGGTTAACGATTGTTTTCTTATTGATCTCATGCTTAAGGTAATGCTTGATGAATTTGGGTTCATCATTAGTCCGAGCCTCATTCTTATCCTTACCATCCTTGCTGCTCTCAGGCTCCTTCTTCTCAACTACTCCATCCTCATCAGAAGAAATGGAAATGGCGTTAATAGACAAAGTGGGGGTGGCGTGCTCATCGTTCCTCACTAGCACCTTCTCGGGAATCTTCGTCTTAGTGTACTCTTTCACTGAGTCCATCATCTCCGCCATTTTTTCCTGTATTACATCCCTATGTCCATTGAAGGCTTTTAAGAGGGTGTCGAGCTTGGTTGTCATCTCGCTTTGTCGTTGCTTGAAATCGGCTTCAAGTTGCGTCAATCGAGCTTCTTGAGATGACATGAATTTGGACACCATTCCCTCAAGACTAGTGGAAGTTCCAGTGTTTGGAGGGTTGTTGTAGGATTTTCCTAAGTTATTTGGCTCAAGCTTAGGAGTCTCGTAGGAGTTCATTAGGAATTTGGCTTGATCTTCAAGTTCGAGCATCCTACGATTGGAATGTTGTGAGTCAATGGGAGGCAAATAGACTGCCTTATCAGTTTTGGACAACTCACGGGGGTCATTCCAACATTCATTTTCATAGAGGGCAAGGTCCTCTATTGTACCCCATGATTCTTCCACGGTGAGTTTACTAAGTTTACCACCGGCCGCTTGGTCGATGGATTTCTTAGTTGAGAAGTTGACACGATCGTAAAAGATTTGGACTAGAAGCCAAAGATCGATGCCGTGATGAGGGACTTTGTGGAGCAATTCCTTAAATCGAGTCCACGCCTCGTACAGAGTTTCGCCTTGACGTTGTTGGAACATCAAGATGTCATTCCTAAGTTTGGTAGTTCTCTCCGGTGGGAAAAATTGGGCGAGGAAACGAGTGGTGAGATCATCCCATCTTGAGATGGATCCGGCGGGAAGTCCGTCAAGCCAATTACTAGCTTGGTCCCGTAGAGAGAATTGGAAGAGACGCAGACGCGTGGTCTCCCGAGTAGTAGCATCAAGGTCGATGGAATCGGCAATTTTAAGGAAATCCTTAAGATGCTGATTAGGATCTTCGGAACGAAGTCCATGGAATGCACATCCGTTTTGCACCAACCGGATGGTGTCGGATCGCAGGGCCATGGTTCGGGCTTGGTCAGGAAGCTCAATGGTGTTTCTATAGCTTAGGTGGCTTGGTCTTGAGTATTCACCAAGAGTACGGGCTCTTGGCGGGTCATTTGGTGGTAGGTTGATGAATGGTAGTGGGTTATCACCTTCCATGATGAAAAGTGATGGGATTACGAACAAAGGTCACGAAGAAGGGGGATAGACTAAGAGAAAGCTAAAAAATGAGAAAAAAGTTTACTTGATAGGAATCAAGTAAAGAAACCTAAACGAGGTGGACTACTAACTAGCTATTCTATTCCCCGGCAGCGGCGCCAAAAACTTGATAACGCTACACGCGTCGTTCGGGGTCAAGGAAACTTCCTTTTCTTCGAGCAAGTTTTATAACACCCTAGGCAGTGAACCTAATCGTTGTAGTGTAGTAATTAGGGTAAGCCACGGGTATTGATATCGTTCTCTAGGGGAATAGGAATGCTAGTAAGGAGTTACTACGCAAAGGTTAAGGTTGAGGAAGATTATTTTTTATCTTTTTATGTTTTATGAAAATGGAAAGGTACGAATCTCGGGTATTGGATTTGGGGGGTTGGTATTTCTACCGATTACTCTACTATTATCTAATTATCTAAACTAAGGTTAAGGTAGTCTATGTCTATTGTTGTGTGCTCTTATGATAGTTAAAGATGTGTTTACCTAGATTCTACTACTCCCTAGTTATCTCCTATTGAAGGTTGAATTGTCACGTCCTTATTCTTAATGCGTTGTGTTTTCTAAGGTTGTAAGGTGTGCATTCCCTAACTCTTTGAAGTTACCTTTAAGTGTAGTAAACGAAATCCACTAAGTCATTCATAAACTAACTTTGAGGTTATCTTTGGGTTTAGTAAACGAAATCCACGAAGTCATTCATAAACAATCAAAGATTTATCAAGTATTAAACACAACGATAGCCTAGTCGCACTCCTAAGCCAATTACAATTAAGATAAGAGACAACCTAACAATAATTAACAACTAGGTTTCATATATCTAAGCAAACACACAAGTAATTTAGCCGGACATGGTAAACATGCAAGCATACACACAATCAATCAAAGACATAATTAAATTAATGAAGTAAATACTTATCTTGATGTATAATAGGGTTTAGAACCCTAAAATACTGCACAAGAAAGCCTTGGTTCGGTTTTAGGTTTTTACTCCAAAAGACTACTCCCAAAAACTGAAAAATTCGGATTCTATATATAAGATTACATCTGCGACGGCGTCACCTTATGTTTCGTGACGCCGTCGTGTCGCCGTCATTAGGGTTTCGTCTTGGCCACGTAAACCTTGCGACGGCGTCACCTTATGACTGTGACGCCGTCCCCTTCAGCTCTGACGCCGTCTTGGCTGCATCTAGGCCGTCTGAGTAACGACGGCCTACTCCTTTAGAACCTGACGTCGTCCCTTGAAAACATGCAATTTCGCTTCTGAGCCGTCGCAAAATTCCTTCCCGACGGCGTCGCAGATATGCAGTGACGCCGTCGCCTTATGTTTCAGCAGCTTTGAGTGTCTCGATTCTGACTTTGGCCATTTTCTTCGTATATTCGCGCCTTTTCGTCCAAATAAGCATCATTCCAGCATTTTGCCTTCAAGAGACCTAAAAAGTGAAAAGGAACGATATTAAGCAATAACGGATACAAAAGTGATCGAATAAGGGCTTAAATGACCCCTTAAAAAGGTACCTTTTAAAACCTTATCAAATAGTGAGAGGGCATCCAAAAGGTTTCATAAAACGAATGTTGGGTTTGTTTCCCATCAACAACTCATAAGGTGTCTTCATCTGAGGTTTGGTGATTGATACTCTGTTAAGCACATAACAAGTAGTACTTACAGCTTCAGCCCAGAATTGAATAAGTAATTGTGAATCTGCAAGCATTGTTCTGGCTGCTTCAATCAAAGTTCTATTTTTTCTCTCTGCAACACCATTCTGTTGTGGTGTTCTTGCAATGCTGAACTCCCTCTTGATCCCTTTGTTAGCACAAAATTCATCCATAATCTTGTTCTTGAATTCAGTCCCATTGTCACATCTAATACCTCTAACCTTCAGTCTCAGTTGGTTTTCAAGTGCTATTATAAGATCATGAATAGCATCAAAAGTATCATCTTTAAATCCCAAGAAAAATACCCAACAGAATCTACTACAATCATCTGTCACTACCAAGCAGTACTTTTTCTTGTTAAGACTTGTAACAGAAACAGGACCAAATAGATCCATGTGCAGCAGCTCCAAAGGTTCTCTAACAGTTCTTTCCTCAAGCTTCTTGCATGAAGCTTTGTGTTGTTTACCCTTCTTGCACACAAAACAGGAGTGATCATTCTTGTAAGTCTTTGAAGGTAAACATCTAACTAAATTTTCTTTGACCAATTTGTTGATATTCTTGAAATTCACATGGCCCAATCTTCTGTGCAATTGATGTGCTTCTTCAAGTGATGCCTTTGCTACTAAACATGTAGCTCTTTCGGCAGAGTGAAGACTCTTCATATCCAAACTATACACATAATTGGTTCTTGGCACTTTCAGTATCACCAAGTTATCATCATCAAGCTTGAATTCAGGTGAAAGTATGAGACATTCTGTGTCAGTGAATAACACAGGGTGCTTTTTTTCACAGATTTGAGAGACTGACAAAAGGTTGAACTTAAGCTCCTTCACATATCTAACATTCTCAAAATCTATTCTTCTTGCCTTGATGGTTCCTTTGCCATGTATTCTTCCTCTACTAGCATCATTCCCAAATGCAACTCTTCCTCCACAATAAGATCTAAAATCTGACAGAATCTCCTTGTCTCCTGTCATGCTTCCAGAGCAACCACTATCCACAATTAGATGATCTTTAAGCTCCTCTTCTGGGTTTCCTTGCACAAAGATAAAAGAGTTAGTGTCTTTTAGGAACCCAAGCCATTACTGACTTGTGTTCCCCTTGTGGAGTAACATACTCAAATTCCTTGAGTATGTAGTCTTCACAGTTTTTGTAGACAGAATCAAGCATTATCTTTTGTTTTAAAACTTGTGATGGATTTTCAGCAAAACTTTCTTTTTCAACAAAAATCTCCTTTTCTTTTTCCACAAAATCATCTTTATTAAAAACCTCTGTTTCACCAGTACTTGTTGAAAGTAATGTTTGTTCATCATCAGTACTTTCCTTCTTAACCCATTTGGTTTTAACTTCTGGTGTAGAGTCCCTTGATCTAGCTACTTTCTTTGAGTTGTAACGCCTTCTAGATTGATAGTAATTAGATCTTCTAGGGTTCCTATTCAAAAAGGTGTTTGGTGAAAACTGAGCAGTACTTTGAGAAAGTACTATATTTTGCTTATCAGTACCTTGGAAAGTGTTTGTAGGTACTGGGGGTTTTGAAAAAGGTCTTCTCTGGTGAGGGTACCTATAGTCTGGTGAGAAGTTTCTATGGTTAACCCTATGTGAATGATTCCAAGCTGGTCTAGTCTCCCTTGGTTTTTGGTTGACAGTTCTGTTCTTGGGGAACTTACTTAGGTACTCTGAATGTAAGTCACAGTCCTTAATCAAATGATCAGGACTAAAACAAACAAAACATAGCTTTTAACCTGTAATTCCAAAATTGCTTCTTCTATGTGTATGACCAAACCTATCATGTCTTTTAGGTGAATGATGAAAATTGTTTTGACCAAAATTATCCCAAAAAGGTTTAGAAGTATTTTGAAAAGGTTTTCTTAAAGGTACTGCTGAAGGTGTAGCAGTACTTTGAGTTGAAAGTACTGCTTGACTTTTAACATCATCTACCTTAGGTGTCTCAACTGTTTCTTTTGAGGTTTCAGACCTAGATTGACCAGTAAGCTTTTTCCTAAACTCTAGGTTGTCTACTCCAAAACGAGAAACATCAGGCCTAAGGGGTTGAAAACTTCCAGTGGGATGAGGGACATCATGATAACCTTTGTCTTTCTTATATTCAGGAGGTGTTTCACTAATTGATTCTTCATTACTAGATGTGTCTACATAATTAATGAGTTCATCATCACTAGTGGTTATATCCTTAAAATCACATTCGTCCTGATCACTAGGTGGGTTTTCTATGCTATTAAAGTCCATACCAAAACCTAGGCCAGTTCTAATGTAAGCTCTTCTCTGTTTTTCAACATAACTAACATGAGAAAGACCAGATTGTCTCCAAGCAGCAAAATTTTCTAGCAATTCATCTCTCTCCTTAGTCAGTTTCTCAATTTCAGAAATCTTACAATTTAACTTCCATTCACTTAATTTTAACTGATAATCCTGTTGTTCATACTTTTCTGCCCAAGCCATTTCATTATTTTCATGAGTTATTATTTTGGCTTCCATAGACTCTAAAGTAATTTGGTAACCAGCTACTTTAGATCTAGCAGTTCTACACTTATCTCTTTCAGTCACATAATCATTAAGCACTTTTTGATAAAAGTCATGACACTTAGAACATACCTCAGAGATAGGGGGTGAACTTGGTGAAGTGGCTACCATAGCAAGTAAAATAGGATCATCTTCACTCTCCATGCTCTAATCAAAGCTTCCAAGTCCATCTCTGGTTTCCAAAGCAACATGTCTAGGTTCCTCATCAAAAGTTGTGCTCCAGTCAAACTCTTCCACTGATTCCTCTGCAGCTACCATACAATAGCTTACTGGATCATCATCAAACTCAGCACTCCAGTCAACCTCTGATAGATTATCTTGAGCAACCAAAGTTTTTGTTTCAGTAATAGGAATTTCTTTTAGCTCAAGCTTGGTTTCTCAGTCATCCTGTTTGCTTGATATTTAGCAAACCTGCATTCCCTTGCAAAATGTCCAGTCTTTTGACAGTTGAAGCATTCAATCTTGGATTTGTCAAAAGTGATTCCCTATTTTGGTTTGAAGTCAATGCTTCTTCCTGTCTTCTTCATAAACTTCTTGATCCTTGCAGTGATCATAGCAACTTGCCACTTGATATCAATTTCTTCAAGAGCATCCTCTTCAATCTGTGATAGATCTTCTTCATATGTAACAGGTAGGGTAGCTTGCTGTGCAAAGAAAGAGCATACGACTTCATCTGAGTGGATGGTATTTGTTTGTGTGGCTTGCTGAGCAAAGGTGGGGTCAGAGTAGGCAACAATACTTTGAGCAACAGTACTTTGAGTAGGAGAAGCAGTACTTTTAGTGGAAGTACTGCCTCTCTTTTCAGATGACACAAAAGCAATACTGTGAGACTTTGAACTAGTTTGACCATTCATCTCATGCTCATACACCTTCAGATGGTTGTAGAGATCATCAAAGTCCATAGTCTCCAAACCAGGTTGTCCTCTGATCATTGTAGCAATCACATGCCATGTAGATGGCAAACTCCTTAAGAACTTCAAATTGGCATCTTCACAAGATACCTCTGCCTTGTATAACTCTAGCATGCTGAGGAGGTTTTGAAATCAATCATAGGCAGCATCAAGACTTTCTCTTTCACCAACAGTGAAAGTTTCAGATTTCTGTGCATCTTCTTGGAAGCATCATTACCTCCAAACCTTGTCTTGAGAGCAGCCCAAAGTTGCTTTGCATCCTTAGCATCATGGAACTTAAGTAGGTGACCATCAGGTATGGCTGACAAGAGTATGTTGAGAGCCTTTTCTTGATTCCTTATTGTAGCAGCTGGCAAGATGGGTTTAGGTGCTTTAGGGTGTCCAGGAATGTCTACAGGTTCATCCACAACTTCATTACCATTGACAATCACATTCCATAGTGCATGGTCTGTAATTGCAATATACTGCCTCATCTTCATGTTCCATAGGTCGTATTCTCCCTTCTTAATGATTGGTATTCTTAGTGAGGTGATGGAGGGGGGTGGAACAGCTTCAGTCGACATCTTTAGGTTTTGTTGTTAACTAGGTTTTAACAGATTCTTCTTAGTCAGAGTTTCCACACAAGCTCTGATACCACTTGTTGGATCGATGTACTCTAACCAAACTAACTTAAATAGCTTGTTAAGGGTTTAATAACCTCGGATAAATCCTAAGTTATTAACAATGAAACACTGAGTAATCTCTATTAAGTACGCGAAATTTACTTAACAAAGCTAAGAAGAATATAACTTTACCTTTCAATGATTTTATTAATAACTCTGAATCTGCTTGTTATACAGATTCTTAAACAACTCTAAAACTCTAATATCGAACTTCTCTAAAACTCTAATAATGCACGTACTTCTCGAAAAATCGTATTCTCTAATGCCAACCTAGGGGTCCTTTTATAGGCTTAAGGATAACCCTAGTCGGTTTACAATTTGTAACCTTGTACGACAAGTAAGGTAAACAAAGAATATTCTAGAATAACAAAGCTTTCCATAAACGAATATAGCAGTTCTTTAGCTTTCCAGTACTTTGACTTCGACAACAGTACTTTGACTTTCACTTAGCAGTACTTTGAATCTTCAGTACTTTGACTTTTTCAGTACTTTAACATTCTTCAGCACTTTCATATCCCAACAGTTTTTGGGCATAAAAATCAGTTTTGGTGAATTTTGTACTTTCTATGCCTAGCAAAACCCTAGCTTCTACGCCTAAGCTCTACGCCTAAGTCATTTCTATGTCTAAACAGTTTCCTACGCCTAAGGATTTTCTTCATTGATCTTCAAAGCTGTTGGTTTACTCAGTGTTTTCTTACTTGGATAAGCCTGAAAACACTTCGACTTGTGGATATCTTTTACACTTGGATAAGTGTAAAGGATTTTTGGGTAAAACCCTAGTTTTACGCCAAAGCTCTAAAGTTTACTAGTAAACACTCTACTCCTAAGTCTAACTTACGCGTAAGGTTCTTACTTATAAACATTAAGTTTACGCATAAGCTTAAGTTTAACCTAAGGTTTAAGCGTAAGAAGTATTTACGCCTAAGCTCATGTCTACGCGTAAGAAGGGAACACGCTTAAGGATAACATTCTACGCCTAAGCTGGTTTCTACGCCTAAGTGTACTTCATCAACAAACTTAAGTTTCATTCGACTACAAAGATCCATCCTCAACACAAGTTTCAAGATGTCTCAACCAGCATACTCTAACTACTTTCCTCATAAGTATCCTCAACAACAACAAGAATTTCAACAATATCCTCCACAACAATTTCAATCACCATCTCAAATGTACTTTCCTCATGGAGCAAACCCTCTTCCACCACAGATGCCTCAACCAAACCATTGTCAACAAGTTCAACATTTTAATTACTTCCAATATCAGTTTCCCGCTAAGTATGCTATGAATGTCACAACGCAGAAGGAACCTTCTTGGTTTGCGAAGATATGTGAAGCTTTAAGCAGCCAATAATCCATTCATGAAGCTGGATCCCTTGATAGACCTCCAATGCTCACTCCCGAAAACTACGATCAATGGGTGATAAGGTTTTTTAGGTTTTGTGATCTCAAGAAACCACATGGTAAGTTTCTGAAAAAGGTCATACTTGAAGGTCCTTTCAGATGCCTACTATCACTATACCCGGAGATCCAAATGCTACTCCACCAAGAGATGATGTTACCAACATTGTCAGCATATATCAACTTACTACTGAACAACTTCTTCACTTAGAAGCTGATGAACTTGCAATGCAATATATCCTTTTGGGACTACCCAATCCTATACTTCGTAGTGTTGATGCTCAGAAGACTGCTAAAGTAATGTGGGAGCATATTCATCTTCTCATGGAAGGAACTGAACTCAATCAAGAAGACATGGAATCCAAAATTTACTTAGCATATGAAAACTTCATGATTGAACCAGGGGAGTCATTAGAGTCGTACTATCATCGGTTCTCAGATATCATCAATGACCTGGACAAACATAACATCATTATGCCAATGATTGCAATCAACACAAAGTTCCTCAGCTGTCTTGGTCTTGATTGGGAGAAGTATGTTACATTTATCCGTCAATCTAAGAATCTTCATCAAGATACTTACGGATTGTTGTATGACTATTTGAACCACCATCAAAAGGAAGTAGACAAAGACATAATCATCCGTGGAGTCCCTGCTTCTCCATCACTCCCTGTTGGAATCACTCCTAAACCATAATCAAGTGTTAGTAATTAATATGTAATAATTAGCTTTATTATGGTCTTTATGTTTGTAATTAGCCTTAGGCTTGTGTAGAAGGCCCATGAGCCTAGGCCCAAGCCCATTAAAGAAAGGATGGAAACTAGGAGTGTTGCCCTAGCTTTCCTCCTATAAATACCTTATGTAAACCTTCATTTGAAGGTTGATTGTTCAAGTTTTTCTTTCACCTACACTCTACGCATAACCATATTAGTCTATCGTGTGTTTGTGTTTGTTTACTTGTTCAATCGCCTCATCTCTTTCTTATAAGCTTGTGTTTGTAAAACTAATGACCTAACAGTGGTATCAATCGCCTACTAGTTGGGTGAATCGTGTTTGTTTTTGAAGTGGGTTTCGGTCCTAAGCCTAAAACGCACATTTGATACTTTGGTTCGCTTAAAAACTTGTTTTTTACACTTTTTAATCCAAGATTCTTGTACTTTCAAAGTTTTAAGGTGTTAAAATACTTGTTTTTGGCAAAAAGTTTCAAACTTTATGCGTGGATAGTTGTTTTTGATCGTGTTTTTGAACGAGGGTTCCATCCTACTCGTAACTGTTTTAGAGGCTTTGTTTCATCAAGTTTCACACTTTTGTGTATTTTGGTGTTATTGAAGCTATTTTATCACACAAAAACTGGTTTAGAAACACTTTTGGACAGAATCAAAATTTTGAGCATTTCTACGCGTAGTAAAACCCTAAAACAACGCGTAAGTGCTTCCTTGGTTTAATCTTCATTTTCGTGGTTTATTCCGTGTTTTCTTACTTGGATAAGTCTGAAAATACGTTGACTTTGGATATCTCTTGCACTGTGATAGTGTAAAAGATCATTTAGGCAAAAACCCTAAAATTACGCATAAGCATAAGCTTACGCGTAGAAATCCTACGCCTAAGATTTTTCCTACGCCTAAGCATAGTCTTACGCATAAGAAAATCCTACGCCTAACTTTCTACGCCTAACTTTTGTCTACGCCTAACTTTAGTGCTTTTTCCTACTTACGCGTAAGCTAAATCCTACGCGTAACTCCTTATTGTTATGCGTAACTTTGGTGTTTTTACGCATAAGTGCTACTTGGTTCTTGTCTTTTCTACGCCTAAGGACACTTCATCAACAAAGGTTCATTCGACTACAAGGATCCATTTTTACCAACACAAGTTTTCAACATGTCTCAACCACCATACTCTAACTATTTTCCTTACACTTATCCTCAACGACAACAACAACTAAGTCCACAACATCAACAATGGAATCAACAACAAGCTATTTATCAACAACAATTTAATCAACAACATACTCCACAACTTGGTGCAATTCCCCCACCACAAATGGTTCAACCACCGCCAAGTCTTCAAGTTCAACCCTACACAAATGATTTCAATCAACATCCATCAAGGCACACTATGAAGGAACCCACTTGGTTTGCAAAGATGTGTGAAGCTTTAACCAGCCAACAATCAATTCATGAAGCTGGATCACTTGATAGACCTCCAATGCTCACTCTAGGAAACTATGATCAATGGGTGATAAGGTTCTTTAGGTTTTGTGATCTGAAGAAGCCAAATGGAAAGTTCTTAAAGAAGGTTATCTTGGAAGGTCCATTTGAGATGCCTACTGTCATTGTACCCGGAGATCCTACTGCTATTCCACCAAAAGATGAACAAACAAACATTGCTACTGTTACAGACTTGAATGCTCAAGAACTTCTCCACTATGAAGCAGATGAACTTGAAATGGAATATATCCTCTTAGGATTACCAAACCCAATTCTTCGTAGTGTTGATGCTCAAAAGACTGCACAGAAAATGTGGGATCATATTCGTCTTCTTATGGAAGGATCGGTACTCAATCAGGAGGATTTGGAATCCAAAATTTACTTGGCTTATGAACACTTCATGATTGAACCTGTAGAGACACTAGAGTCTTATCATTATCATTTTTTAGACATCATCAATGATTTGGATAAACACAACATCATCATGCCAAGAATTGCAGTGAATACTAAGTTCCTGAGTAGTCTTGGTCCTGAATGGGAGAAGTATGTAATTTTTCTCCGTCAAGCAAAGAATATGCATCATTCTACATATGGATTTTTGTACGATTACTTGAAGCCTCATGAAAAGGAAGTTGATCGGGAAAGGATTCTCCGTGCTCAAATTTCTCCACCTACACATCCGGACAATCAACAACTTGCCTTATATGCTCAACAAAGTTATCCTCCTCAACAAGCAACTCAACCTACTGCCTCAGTCACACCAAACGATCCATCACAACAACCTCAACAAAATCAATTGGTTCCTTACAACAACAACAATGATCAAGCACTTCATAGTCAAACTAATGAGGAATCCGATCCGTTCGAAGCATTGCAACAAGGGTTTGTTATGATTGCTAATGCTTTTAGCCGTTATACAAACAAATCCAACAATCGTATTCGTTCCTCATCCAATACACGAAATCAGGCTGTTGTGAACAATGGACGAGTTGAAGTTCAGAATCGTGGTTATGGTCGTCAAATGGGAGGTGGTCAAGGGTTTAATGCTATGGGTAGGAATAACAATAGAGCTCAAGTGGTAGAACAGGGAAATGCTCAGAATGGGTTGAATGGTCTTCGATGCTACAACTGCAATGAGAAGGGACACCTGGCTAATGCATGCCCAAAGCCAAGGACTAGGGGCAATGCTTATTTCAAAGAGGCTCTACTTTTGGCTCTTAAGGATGAAGCTGGTGGATCTCTCACAAACAAAGAACAGAGCTTTATGGCAGATGCAAACTCTGATGATATGGAGGACTTGCATGCCAATGCAGCTGTTATGTTGATGGCTAATATGCAAGAGTTACACATGAGTAAAACAGGCCCAGTGTATGACACTGATGGCTTGTCTCAGGTACCCGAACAAACCATCATCATATCTGAACTAATATCTCCGCCAATATCTGAATTCGGCACGGATCAGACTGTTCAAAATGAGTCATCTACATCTCATTCTGACGATTTTCAAGTTAACCCGGTAGTTACATTTGACGATCAAGATGACCTTATGGTTTCCTTTGATAATCAAATTGACTCCGTGGTTGTACTTGAGGATCTAAAGAATGATCATGTTGTGACTCACGTTGAACAAGATGAACTGTTGCCTCATCCAGATTTTGCTCGGTTAATTCAAGAGCATCAAATCAAAATGGAGGAATGTTATGCATTAAATAAGGACTTAAAAAGCAAAAATGCACTGTTAACCAAGGATTATGAATGCTTACAAATGCAACTCAACTTTTTCAAAACTCAAGAAAACCGTGAAAAAGGTTTTGAAGCCGCTTTTGCTAAATCTCATCAAAACGAAAAATATTTAGAGAGACAGATGCGTGATCTAGCTGCTTCGAAGAATGCTTTGTTGTCTGAAATAGAACAACTGAAACATGAACATAAAAAGCAAATTAACGCTCTCACCTTGGAAAATCAAAAAGCCAAGGCTGAGTTGTTAATTTGTCAAAAACAGTTCTCAGCATACAAAAAGCATTCAATGAATTGAGTAGATGACCTTCTTGCAGAAATTATTGGCTTGCAAAACAAAATTAAAGAGTTTAAAACTGTTGTTTACAAACATGGTGAATCAGTAACAGCTATTGAAAAGTTTACTTTAAAACCCAATCCAAAAGGATATGGACCAAATCTAGCTGATTACAAACCAAAGCTTTCATACAAAACATTCAAACCAAATCCTGAAGTTTCCAGTGCAGAATATAAAATTAATGATACTGTCATGAGTGTTGTTGAATATCATCGCCAAGAGGAATTAGATGCAGAAGACGAGAGTCGATCAAAATTAAAAACAGTTGTTTACAACAAACCTTTTAATTATTCAAAACCGGTCACTTTCGTCACACCAACGGATTCTACTAACACACCAAGGGTTATCATCAAAACACCTGAGTCTTCTAATGTTAATCCCCAACCAGACTATGCACAAATTTATGGTCCTTTACCTTCCATCAGTGAAGTAAACTCAAAACCTGAAAATCGCAAAATTCTTAGATATTTTGATATTTTCATGGCTGACCTCAAAACTTTAGAACATGAGATAGAACATCATTCTGAAATCAAAGTTCAACACTTTCAATCGCCTTTAGCACGAGAACAAAGAGAAATTTTTCAGAAAAATCTTTTACCAAATGTTAAAAATTTGAAAAGTTGTGCATTAGCTTGGGAAAAGGATTTTCATAAGGAACTTGGAATGATGAAGGTCGTTTTCGAGAAAACTGAAACATCTATTTCTAATACTAAACGCAAAAAGAAAATGTTGAGAAAAGATGTTGATCGACTCTTGGAAGATGTTATCTGTGCTGATATCCATAATGTTGTGTTATTCTATTCTTTGCCACATGCATCTGATTATATCTCTGCTGATAATGTTGACTATGTGGTAACTGTTGAGAATAATGATAATGTGCTTCAGATCGAGTCTTTAAAAGCTGAAAATAAACGATTACTTAACGACCTTTACAATGCAAAACGTCGTCTTAATTGGTGTGAAAAAGATATTCACAATCATCAACTTAGTTTTCAAAAGAAAATCGCTGAGTTGCAAACAAAATCTTTTGATCCTAAAATTGAGCAACTGAATGATCAAAACGTGTCTTTGAAAAGTCAAATCTCAATATATGAACAAGAACTTGTAAAAGTTAAACAGGAATATGGTGTCATATTTGATTTACTCAATAAGACTCGACATGAAGCATCAAACGAAATTGATCACTATCTTGCTCACACTAGAGAAGTCATGCATTTTGCTGGTAATATTCGTTCTGAAAATCAAGATTTGATTCACACTATCTCTAAGCTAAGAGAAATGTTAGGAAAGTATGAACAACTTCCGCCAACCATCATTAAGAGATTAGCACCAGTCACACTTAGTAATCGTGCACCTAGAATCCCTACTGCCAAATCACAAGTTGCTAACGTGTCTCCTTCTACTGAAACAGGAATAGTTGAGCCTTTTCCAAACGTCCGCACTTCACAGCCTAGGAGCACTCAATCAAAGAATAGGAACTTGCGACCTAAGAAAAGATCAATAAGGAATGCTAAAGTAGAAGAACACTCTAGGACTATGAATAAGACTCACGTTGCTTCCACTATAGATGTTGCGTCTGGCAAATGTAATAGAAATAGTGATGTAACGAATGCTAAACCTTTAAGCACTTTTGATATTCAGTCTGATGCACCTTGTGTTATTTGTCGTAAAAGTATGAATTCTGATTGTCATGACAAATGTGTTGCTAAAGCTATAATCTCTCGTTTACGGAATCCCAAGAATCAGACTACCTATAGGTCCACTAATCATTCTCAGTCTGTGCTTGGTAGACCGCCTTCTTCAGATTCTAAGGCTAACATTGCTGTCACTGTAGCTCCAGTTTCACCTCCTAAGAATGTAGTACCACCTAGTGCATTCACTAAGACTAAAGCAAAGAGTAGTTATAGATGGCAGAAATGGATATATAACACACTAGGATTTAAATGGATGCCTAAAGTCATTAATGTGTGCATGTCTCATATACCTGCTTCGGAACCCTCTAACATTTCGGGTTCCACATCTACTTATATTCCATCTGTGTCGTCTGTGTGTAATGCAGGTGATACAGATCATTCTCTGGATTGTTGATAGCGGATGTTCCCGACACATGACAGGCAATCTTAAACTGTTATCAAACTTTATTGCAAAGTTCATTGGCACTGTCAGGTTCGGGAATGATCACTTCGCAGCTATCATGGGCTACGGAGATTATGTCAATGGGAACATCGAAATCAGCAGGGTTTACTATGTGGAAGGCCTCGGTCATAATCTGTTTTCAGTAGGTCAGTTTTGTGATGGAGATTTGGAGGTTGCTTTCAGGGAGAAAACTTGTTTCATTCGTGATCTACAAGGAAATGACCTTATGTTTGGCTCGCATAATTCTAGTCTCTACACTATCTTTATGCAAGACATGGTTGCTTCATCTCCTATCTGCTTACTTTCAAAGGCAACATCAACAAAATCCTGGCTATGGCACCGTCGTCTCTCACATCTAAACTTTCAAACCATCACCAACCTTGCTCGACACAAACTAGTTGAAGGTCTCCCACGATTCCGGTATTCAAAAGATCACCTTTGCTCAGCCTGTGAACAAGGGAAAAGCACTCGTGCTCATTTTCCTTCAAAGGTGGAACACAGCTCTCAGCATGTGCTTCATCTTCTTCACATGGATTTGTGTGGCCCAATGCGCGTGCAAACGATCAATGGCAAACGCTACATCTTAGTAATTGTTGATGACTATTCACGATGGACTTGGGTCTACTTTCTTCGTAGCAAAGACCAAGCTCCACAAATGATCATCACCTTTCTCACAAAAATACAGGTTCAGCTTCGCAACACCGTCAGGCTAATTCGAACAGACAAAGGAACTGAATTTGTTAACCAAACCCTTCGTGAATTCTATGAGAAAGTGGGAATTCAGCATCAAACATCTATTGCACGTACACCTGAACAAAACGGAGTTGTTGAAAGACGAAACCGAACGTTAGTGGAAGCTGCAAGAACAATGTTAATCAATGCTACACTTCCAGATTACTTATGGGCAGAAGCCGTATCTACTGCATGCTATACTCAAAACCGTTCTATGATCACAAAACGCCACAACAAAACACCTTTCGAGCTTGTCCACAACCATAAACTGAATCTCAAACACTTTCATGTATTTGGATCCCTTTGCTATCCGAATAATGATCGTGATGATTTTGGAAAGCTCAAAGCCAAAGCCGACATTGGAGTCTTTATTGGATATTGTGAGAATTCTAAAGGTTACCAGGTCTGGAATCATCGTACAAAACAGGTGATGGAAACGATTCATGCTCATTTTGATGTACTCATCGACATGGCTTCTGAGTACAACAGCTTAGAACCCGGTCACAACCGTTTAAACTTCCCCCAACCCCCATCATTAGCTGAACAAAGTCCCCCAGCTCACTCGTCAACAAATGGAAAGGTTATTTGCTCCTCTGTTCAGTGACGATATTGATGAACATGCTCCAGGTGTATCCGTTGTTTCCGCTACACAACCTGATAATATTCTTATACCTGATACACCTGCTACAACAACTACTGTTGAAGATGCACCTACACCAGTTGAATCAAACACAACAGTTGAACATACCGCTTCCAACAATGATGAACCGGCTGATGATATTCTGAATGAAGTACCCCCACCTGCAGATTTTGATCCAAATGCGTTCTTCAACCCGTTTGCTAATGAGACTGTTGCACCAGATGTCGCGGAATCTTCTACAAACCATTTGAATCCTCAGAATCTGCACAATGTATACCAACACCAACCCTCTACACATAGATGGACAAAAGACCATCCTCTGGCTAATATTATTGGCAACCCGAATCAACCAGTCGTTACGCGACAACGTCTTCACACAGATGGTGAATATTTGCATTTATGCACTCACTGTCCGCTAATCTGAGCCTAAAAACATTAAAGAAGCAATGACAAAAGACAACTGGATTGAATCCATGCAAGAAGAACTCAACCAATTCAAACGTCTTGAAGTATGGGAACTGGTTGAAAGACCAACAGGGGTCTACGTCATTGGTCTAAAATGGATTTGGAAAAACAAATTGGATGTTGAAGGGAACATCATCTGAAACAAGTCACGTCTCGTTGCTAAGGGTTATCGTCAGGAAGAAGGAATAGACTTTGAAGAATCTTTTGCTCCGGTTGCTCGTCTTGAGGCTGTTCGGATATTTCTCGCGTTCGTGGCTCATATGAATATGACGGTCTTTCAAATGGATGTCAAAACTGCGTTTCTCAACGGACAACTGAAAGAAACGGTTTATGTCAGCCAACCCGAAGGATTCGTTGATCCAGAGTGCCCGAACCATGTCTATAAACTGAACAAAGCTCTTTATGGTCTCAAACAAGCCCCTCGGGCATGGTACGATAAGCTATCATCTTTCCTCATTGCTAATAATTTCACCAAAGGTTCGGTTGACCCAACTCTTTTTATACAATATCACGGGGCACACATCTTAATTGTTCAAATTTACGTGGATGACATCATTTTTGGGTCAACACAAAAAAAGTTTTCAACCGCTTTTGCAAAACTAATGAAGAAAAATTTTGAAATGTCCATGATGAGTGAACTTACGTTCTTTCTTGGACTGCAAGTTCATCAATCACCCCGTGGTATTTTCTTGAGTCAGCCAAATATGCCCTTGAACTGTTAAACAAATTTGGAATGACAACCTGTGACACTTATGCCACACCAATGGCTCATACCAAGAAGCTAGATGCTGATTTACATGGGAAATTAGTTGACCCTACCAAATACCGAAGTATTATTGGGTCTCTCATGTATCTAACAGCTAGCAGACCTGATATTGTCTTTGCCGTTTATCTATGCTCCCGTTATCAGTCGCGACCAACTGAAACCCACCTCTCTGAGGCTAAAAGAATCCTCCGATACATCAAGGGAACCATTAATTTGGGGATCTGGTATCCGAAGGATTCTGGTTTTGAACTAATCGCTTTTTCAGACGCTGATCACGCAGGATGCTTAGACTCAAGGAAAAGTACTTCAGGAGCTCTACAATTTCTCGGTGATAAACTGGTGTCTTGGCAATCAAAGAAGCAGGATTGTACATCGCTGTCATCAACTGAAGCAGAATATGTAGCCATGTCCGCGTGTTGTGCTCAAGTCATCTGGATGAGAACACAACTCAAAGACTATGGTTACGTATTTGACAGAATCCCAATGTACTGCGACAATCGGAGTGCCATTGCGATCTCGTGCAACTCAGTTCAGCACTCGAAATCTAAGCACATCGATCTTCGCTATCATTTCATCAAGGACCACGTGGAACAGGGTACCGTTGAATTATACTTTGTGGGTACTGAATACCAATTGGCAGATCTTCTCACCAAAGCCTTGCCTCCCGCTAGGTTTAATGAGCTGATCCACCGGATTGGTATGAGGTGTTTGACTCAAGAGGAATTGGATGACCTCTTAAAACAGTCTTAAAAACCTGTCAAACACCAAAACATCTTTTGTAAATAATTTTTCAAAAACAAAATACAAAAATATAAAATCTTATAAAACAACAAAAATATTCTTCTAATCTATAATCTTTCAACATGGCAAGTACATTTCTTCCTTCAACACTATAATCTTTCAAAATTCAGTATTTTTACGATCAAGTGTTGAGTAAAAAAAAAGTTGGCCATCTTGATGAAAAGGCTTCTGGGACACCTACTCGGAGAACCAGAAGAGGCAGTGCTGGAAGTACATTAAGCATAGAGAGTCAAAGGAAGTTCCCCAAGAGGAACCCTCCTTCAAAGAGGATTGTTCCATCTAAGGAAGCTACTCCCATCCCAATCCCCAAGCCCAAACCGCAAAGAAAGCTTTTGGATGAAAGCTCTGAAGGTACTGACACAGATGAAGAGATTACCTACTCTGAAACTGCAAAGGATGACAATCCTTCAGTACCAAAACCTCCAAGTCCTCAAGCTGATAAAGGAAAAGGGAAGACTCCCGCACTTGTGCCCTATGATGAGAGCTCTGAAGAAGAAGAAGAGCTACTGGATCAATCCTACAGGAAGAAGTTTACAATCGTCAGACACCTTCAAAAAGCCGAAGAATTTGCAAAAGACCAAATGGGTGGCCCCGGAGGATCAAGTGGTACTGTCCACTCTCCACCAGATCCTGATGCGGTTAATCGACCCGATAAGGGATCTGGTGCCACCACTCTTGTGCAACAACAACAACTTGTGGAGGATACTATCGAATATGACTTTGAGAATCCTGAAACTGAGAAGTCTGAGAAAGATAAAGATGCTGATTATGACAAGCTAATTCTGGAAAGTCCTACACGTACACAGAAGGAAACTTCTGAACCACCCAAGGACCCCGAATCTCCTCATGTCTCCTCCTCATCAGATTCTTCATCTCACTCATCACCACCATCATCAAAGAAATCAACAAAATCAACATCCAAATTTGTGAAGAAACCACCTCGATCTTGGATTTCTCAAGCTCATGAACGGATTACCAAAGCTGTCAAACAAGTCAGATAGAAAGACGTGCTCAACAAAAAGCTGAAATTCTTTGCTGATCACATACAGCATCTGTATGATGAGAATGAAAAGATGAAAGGAGAAAGGAAGTTTGTTCAGGAATTCATGAATAATCACCGTCAAGAGGAACTGAACGAAATGATCGAAGGCTACACGAAAAAGCACCTTCTAGAGTACGTTCCTAAAGTCACAAATGAGTTATTCACCAAACAACTTTATCCAAATCTTATGCAGATCGCCAAGCAAACTATTCGATCAACGCCCTTAACCGTTACAATCAATCCAACCGATCCGGTAGTTTTCTCTAATAATGAATTGGTGGCCAAGCTGGTAACACAAATGTCGTTACGATCAGCAATGTTCAATTCTGAAGAAGCAAAATTATTTCAAGCATTGCTGGACTACCAACTTCAAGAAGCTTGTAGATTTGAAGCTGAAAGGTCTAAACATCCTAGAGACGATGAAGACAAGGATAAGGATAAAGACTCTGCACCTAAACGTCAGAAGCAGTCTGGTGAATCTTTTTCGATGCAACCTCCTCTCCAAAGGTCTCCTGCTCAACTAAAATCTCCTCCTCATTCTTCTATAGATAAACCTCAGGACGATTCCGAGTTACCACCCCTGAATCAGAAAATCGGTGACCACTTTGAGTATACGGGTGGTGACGATGAAGAGGTCCTTGAGCCCCTACAACAACCCACCTCTCCCAAACAAGTGCAGAAACCAGAATCATCATCAAGGCCTTCTAAAAAGAAGAAGAAGACGACTCAGCCTGAAGTCGTATCATGGCTAGATGACGATAAAACTGATGAATTTGAATGGTTCTCCACACTTGTCAATCAAACTCCCTACCCTGAAGAAGGTCAGAATTTGGTAGACGGTAATACACTGGAGCATGCAAAACTGTTGCAAGAAAAGTTCCAAGTGAAGAAGATGACGAAATCTGAGTTGAAGCAAATCAAGAATGAAGCATTCCAACTTCTAAAAGACAGCTCTGAAAGTGCCCTCGAGGTCAAATATCACCTTGACAACATTGCTCGAGCTATGTCTAACAACATGGATTGGCTCAACCCGGAAGCAAACATTGACTTCACAAAAAGGGACAACCCTCCATACTACACCGATTGGACCAAACCTCTACCGACCATTGGCCAACCAGATGAACCACGGATTCCCTTCAGATATTTCTTCAACAAAGACCTGGAATTTCTTCTCCATGGTGGCGATGGTTCAAGGAAATATGCTACATCCTTGACACTTCCATTCCCTGCAGCTATCTACTCAAACTGCATTGCCATTGAGGAACGTGCCAATCACTTGTTCTCCAACACAGTGGAAGCATACGACCAAGATGCATTGTATGGGATTCATCACTGGCCAAAACACCGACGAATCTACTACAGAAGCTGTCAGGTTCAGAAGTCACAACATGCAGTGTTTAGTACTAAAGACATCGTTGCCATCTAACATGTTGGTCTTTCATCCAAATGGGACTACACCTTTCTCAAGAAGATTGTGGTCAAAAGACAGGATGAAAGGATTTATGCATTCTGTGAAGCTGACTTTGAGAATTTGTCTCTCAACGATATTGAAGACATGTACCTTGCCAAAGTACAGGGTCGCATGAGACAATTCTCAACTGAAATACAGCGTGAATTCATCAAGTCACTGCTCATCTTCATCAGACGCATAGTCATAAAAGAACGTGTTAAAGATCTCCAGCTTGCCGTTGAATCATATCAGACACGTGTCAACTTCACTCCACCACAGCTTGATCTTCCCGATATCAATCAGCTATCACAATTAACGCTCATCAGCAAACCGTTTGGTGTCGTTTATCGCAGTGAACTTCATCGCAATTGCTTGATGGCGTGTAATGAGCTTCACAAATTTGGAGATCATACTCTGAAGATGGTTAGGGACGGATTAGCTTATCGATTGAAGGATAAACGTGAAAACATTGGGAACCCTAAGCGATGGAATTCTCAGGATAGGAGGAATGTAAGAAGGATCATCACCATGATTGATGAACGGTTGTTCAGAAGGGATCAGTTCAGACGATTGGAGAGCTATGTTGGTGGTCGACCCAGGATTAATATAACCGGCTTTCAACGCCCTGTGCACACTCCTGGGAACATCACTGCACTTCCTGGTACCCCTTGAATTGTTTCTTTCATATAAATTTGGATGTGTGATTAAATCTGTGGATGGCTTGTGCACACATAACAGTGTACAACCCGTAATTGTAAAGAAAGGACCCTGTGGTACGCTTCAGTGCCACAATCCTTACAAAAGGAGCGAAAGCTTCTTACTTTTGAGTAAAACCTATCAAACCTTTCACTTTTCAAGGTTTTGCTCAAAAGGACAAGTACTTCCCCATATGATTTTCAAAACCTTAACCGTTTATATCACTTGTTGAGGGGGAGTATTTGCGTTAAAACGTTGTTCACAAATTGTTCATAGTGGTCATCTTCCCGCAACACTCGAAATGGTCATATTTATTGTCAACTTTTCAAAAATAACATTTGATATGCCATTTTTGAGGGGGAGAAAATTGTGTGATAAGAAATATGTTGTGCAAAATGCAAATGAATCTATGTACTTCAGACTTAACCAACGAATTGACGGTACTAAACTGTTAGTTACTCGAAAAGACTTGTCCTGGACGGGTAATAATTTCAAGCTAGTTCGCTAGTAATGTAAACGTGTCTCGCAAAGGACTTGTCCAAGTAGAAAGTACCATTCGAGACACTCTTGGTAGACAAGAACTCTGACGGGTATGACAACCTTTTGAGGTTTGTCTACACCTTCAAGGTAGTTATTAGAGCTAGTTGTCACCTAAAAGCTGACAATGTAACTCTTTAACTATGCAACGTAACCGTGTCTCGCGGGGGATTGTCTATCTCAAGTAGATCAATTCAAAATGTGCGCGCTCTTTCCTCACTGTGCATTTAAACCATTAAAACTCTTAAGCACATGTGGAGGGGGAGTATTTATGTAAAATCCTATCTCTCACAGTGGTTCAAACGTGTTTTTCATTAACAAACCCTTTGAGAGATGTTTCACAAACAGTGGTTTTTATGGCAACATAGGTTAGTCATGGAGTTATAAGGTGACTAAGGTTAGGAATAACCGTCCTATGATCCGCCAGAGCCGAAGGGATCTACCCAAGGACATCACAAATAGTTAGTACTTAGAAGTCCTTAGGTATGATTATAAAAAGGAGAAAATGAGAATCGGAGAAAGAAGGAGTTGAAGAATTAAAAAGAAATGCAAAGAAAAGGGTGAAAAGAAATAGCCCTCCAAATTATTCAACTTAGGGCAGACACCGGGTTCAATTCATATGCTACTGGTTGTCACTTAGTGACACCGGTATTGAAGATTAAAAGTCGTCATGGACCCAGTGACGCATTCACTAAACCTTCTTAGCCACTCAAGTTTCTCTCAACAGAAGCTTGTTTCATTCTCACAGGGAACCCTACGTAAACTATTGGCGTTCTCTTAGAGATCGCTGGTATTGAAGAAGGAGACCCTCTCCCTAGTCTCCGCTCAAGAAAACCAAAACGCACTATTGAGTCTAGAGCCACGAGATTCATTAAAAGATCTCTTAGGTACACTTGACATTTTATCACTTGACGTTCAACAATAAGAATTTCAGTGGTACATTATCGAGTCCTTCACAGATCTTAGCAATCTGTCGAGAACATTTATGAGAGGTTCACATCTGTGATCCTCAGTGATTGAATGGAAACTCCTACCAGGGTCAACATCAAACAGCCCTGACAGTAGGTCACTTTGGTAACTCCCCGTGGATTACGCGGAGTGTGTCTCAAACGGTCTACAGTCATGAGTTGATGCTTCGGTGTACCTCAGCGACTCATCTGAACTGTAGATGTACTTTGGTACATCGCGTTATCTCACTTGTGGGACTCCAGTTCAGGAACGGCCTTTGTAAGAATTAGAGTTGGGTTTTCACACTATGCTGTTAACTCTCTCGAAATTCAAACCTGAAAGTGCCAGAATTCGCTTATTACTAACCATTTGAAATGTTTTCTTCTTATGGAAGCTCCGGAGCGGGATGATCGTGCAGATTCTTCTCATGCTCACACCAACATCATCACTAATGAAAGTTCTATTCAAATGCAACACAACAGTCAGAATGATTCTTCGTCAAACCAAAGAATCTACAAAGCTAAAGACTCAAAGAACTTCATCAGTACTGAATTCCAACGTCAAAGAGCGTGTGAGCATGTTGAAGAATGACGTGGAGACACTGGAGCAGCGAAGCTGACCTGAGGCAGACTTGATGCAGACTACAACATACTATCACTTTCACCACAAAGAACAATTATCAAAGAACAAAGTTAAAGATGACGTCAAAGCACAACTGTTCAATGTCAACTATCTCTCTACACTGGGGAGATTGTTCTAATCGAAGCAATTCTTCTCACAAAAAAGAAGAATGTCAGAAGACGTCAGAGCTACTATTACATCAACGCCTTCACCGTTCATCACCAACACTTGAGGGGGAGATTGTTGGAATCACTCCTAAACCATAATCAAGTGTTAGTAATTAATATGTAATAGTTAGCTTTATTATGGTCTTTATGTTTGTAATTAGCCTTAGGCTTGTGTAGAAGGCCCATGAGCCTAGGCCCAAGCCCATTAAAGAAAGGATGGAAACTAGGAGTGTTGCCCTAGCTTTCCTCCTATAAATACCTTATGTAAACCTTCATTTGAAGGTTGATTGTTCAAGTTTTTCTTTCACCTACACTCTACGCATAACCATATTAGTCTATCGTGTGTTTGTGTTTGTTTACTTGTTCAATCGCCTCATCTCTTTGTTATAAGCTTGTGTTTGTAAAACTAATGACCTAACACTCCCGGATATTCAAACTCTTGCTTTCTATACTCAAGCATGTTATCCTTAATTTCCGAACTTGCCAACTGTCTTCACAAATCCACCACAACCAACTGCTCAGATTACACCATATGATCCAGCACATCAACAATAACAAGAAACTCAATTGGTTCCATACAACAGCAACAATGATCAAGCAATATACAGTGAACCAAATGAGGATGCAGAAGCTTTCAATTCATTGAATCAAGGATTTGTCATGATTGCTAGAGCTTTCGGTAGATTTGCTAACAAATCCAACAATCGCATTCATACCTCATCAAACACAAGAAATCAAACTGTTGTTAACAATGGAAGAGTTGAGGTTCAGAACTGTGTAAATGGTCGTCAGATGGGTAGTGGTCAAGGGTTTAGTGTTCATGGAAGGAATAACATGGGTGCTCCACAACAACGGGTTCAAATGGTTGATCAGGTAAATGCTCAGACTAGGGTTAATGGTCTTCGATGCTATAACTGCAACGAGAAGGGTCATCTGGCTAATGCTTGCCTAAAGCCGAGAACAAGAGGTAGGACTTATCACAAGGAGGCTTTACTCTTAGCTCTCAAGGATGAAGCCGGTGGAACACTTACCAACAAGGAACAGAGCTTCATGGCTGATGCAGATTCCGATGATGACATGGAGGAATTGCAAACTAATGCAGTTGTGATGTTAATGGCAAACATGCAAGAGCTCCACATGAGTGACACAGGCCCTGTGTATGACACTGATTGCTTGTCTCAGGTACTGGATCCTAATATACTTATACATGATCTGATATCTCCGCCTGCATCTACATCCGACGAGGCACAGCGTGTTCAACATGAGCCTTCTACATCTCATTACGACGATAATCAAATGGATCTCGTAGTTACATTTGACAATCAAGATGACCTTATGGTTAATATTGATAATCAAGTTGAACAAAATGAGCCTTTTTCTAATCCAGATTCAGAGCTCATGACCTTCTGTCAGACCACCCTATCGAAATTGGAAAAATGCAATGAGATTAATAAGAAACTGCAAGATAAAATTGCACTGTTGACTAAGGATAACGAATGCTATAAGTTTCAACTCAATATTTTTGAAACTAAAGAGAAACGTGAACACAGTTTTGAAGTCGCTTTTGCAAAATCATACCAAAATGAAAAATCTTTAGAAATTCATATACGTGATCTAGTTGAATCCAAGAATGCATTGCTTTCTCAAATAGAACAACAAAAATTTGATCATAAACAAAAAATTAACGCTCTCACTTTGGAAACTCAAAAAGCCAAGTCTGAGTTGTTAACTTGTCAAAAACAATTTTCTGAGTATAAAAAACATTCAAAGAGACAAATAGATCAGTATCTTGATGAAATTCTCGATTTACAAAAGAAAATCAAAGAGTTTCAAAATGTTGTCCATAAACATGGTGAGTTAATCACAACAATTCAAAAGTTAACTTTTAAGCCAAATCCAGATGGATATGGACCAATTCTTACTGATTACAAACCTCGTTTTTCAAATAGAGCATTCAGTCCAAATCCTCAAGTTTACAGTGCAGAACATAGAATTCATGATTCGATTATGAGTGTTGTTGAATATTATCATGATGAGGAATCAGATGCTGATGCTGAGAGTCGATTAAAAATGGAAAATGTTGAATATAACAAACCACTCGATTACTCAAAAATCAAACCTTTTGTTAAACTACAGGATACTACTAACACACCTTGGGTTATCACACCAATACCTAAGTCCTCTAACGATGGTTCCCGACACAATGTTGCACAAATTAATGGTCCTTTACCTTCCTTTAGTGAAGTAAAATCATTACCCAAACGATGTCAAGTTCTTAAATATTTTGATACATTCATGTCTGACATCAAACTTTTGGAACATGAAATTGAAGTTAATTCTGAAATAAAAGCTGAACATTTTCAATCGCCACATGCGCGAAATCAAAGAGAAATTTTTCAGAAAAGACTTTTACCCCATGTCTGAAATTTAAAAATGTGTGCAATATATTGGGAACGGGATCTTCAGTAGGAGATTGGACTGATGAAAACAGTTTTCGAGCAAACAGAAACATCGATTTCTAATACTAAACAGAAAGAGTAAATGTTAAGAAATCATGTTGATCGACTCTTGGAAGATGTTATCTGTGCTAATACCATCAATGTTGTGTTGTTACATACTGTTGCATATGCATTTGATTATATTGTTGTTGATTCTGTTGATAATGTTGAGAATATCGATAATGTGTCGCAAATCGAATCTTTGAAAATAAAAATGAGCATTTTTTAAATGAACTTTTGAATGCAAAACGTCGTCTTCAATGGTGTCTAAAAGATTGTCAAAATCGAGAACTTTCTTTGCAAAACAAAATCAACCAGTTGCGTGCAAAATGTTTTGATCCAAAACTTGAACAACTGGATGATGAAAACGTGTCTTTAAAATGTCAAGTTTCAAAATATGAACAAGAAATTGCCAAAGTCAAAACTGAATATGGTGTCATATTTGATTTGCTCAAAAAGACTCGTGCTAAAGCATCACAAGAACTTGATAATCATCTTGCATGCAGTAAAGAGGTCTTAAATGTTAGTGGATACATTCGCTCTGAAAATCAAGATTTGTTGCACACTATAGCTGAGTTGAAAGAGAAGTTAGGGAAATATGAACCAGATAAGACTAGTAACACAAATATCCTTGCACCTGGAATGTTTAAAATTGACACTAGAATGCCTAATGACAAACCACAAGATACTAATGTGCTTCCTTCCACTGATACAGGAGTAGTTGCCTCTTTTCCCAGCGTTAGCACTTCATAAAATAGAAAAAGTCAAAATAAGAATAGGAAGTCGCAACATAAGAAAAGATTAGTAAAGGCCTCTGAAGTAGAAGAACACCTTAGGACTTTGAATAAAACTCATGTTTCACCCACTTTAGACATTGCGTTATACAAATGTAATAGAAAAAGTGATGTAAAGAATGTTGAATATTTAAGTACTTTAAATGTTTTGTTTGAAGCATCTTGTATTGGCTATCGTAAAAGGATGTTTCATGGTTGTCATGATAAATGTGTTGCTAAGTCTATCTTATCTCATACACGGAAACATAGAAATAAAACTACCTCTAGGCCCACTAATGTTTCTAAGTCTGTGCTAGGTAAACCGCCTTCTAGTGTTTCTGCAACTATCATTGATGTACCCATAGAACCCCCTTCACCTCCTAGGAAGAAAATATCACCTAGTGCATTCACTAAGACCAAAGCACAAACTAGTTGGACTTGGCAGAGATGGTTACAAAATACACCCAGATTTAAATGGATTCCTAAAATCATTAACATGTGTGTTTCAACTGTAACTGTAACGGAACCCTCTAACTCTTCAGGTTCCACCTCTACTTCTATTCCACCTATGTCGTCTGTGTGTAATGAATGTGATACAGATCATCCTTTGGATTGTTGATAGCGGATGTTCCCGACTCATGACATGCAATCTCAAACTGTTATCAAACTTTGTCTCAAATTTCATCGGTACTGTCAGGTTCGGGAATGATCAGTCCGCAGCTATCATGGGCTACGGAGATTAAATCAATGGGAACATCGAAATTAGCAGGGTTTATTATGTGGAAGGACTCGGTCACAATCTCTTTTCAGTCGGTCAATTTTGTGATGGTAATTTGGAAGTTGCTTTTAGGGAAAAACCTTGTTTCATTCGTGATCTACAAGGAAACGATCTCATGTCTGGAACCTGCACATCAAGCCTTTACACAATCTCAATGCAAGACATGATTGCTTCATCTCCCATTTGTCTACTTTCTAAGGCAACATCAACAAAATCTTGGCTATGGCACCGACGACTTTCACACTTGAACTTACAAACCATAACTAATCTTGCACGATACAAATTAGTTGAAGGTCTTCCAAGGTTTCGGTATTCTAAAGATCATCTATGCTTAGCTTGTGAACAACAAAAAAGCACGCATGCCCACTTTTCTTCAAAGGTGGAACACAGCTCTCAGCATGTGCTTCATCTTCTTTACATGGATTTGTATGGCCCGATGCGTGTTCAGATGATTAATGGCAAATGCTACATCTTAGTAATTGTTGATGACTACTCAAGATGGACTTGGGTTTATTTTCTTTGAAGTAAAGATCAAGCTCCACAGATGATCATCACCTTTCTCATGAAAATTCAAGTCCAGCTCTGGAATACAGTCAGACAAGTCAGAACAGATAAAGGAACTAAATTTGTAAATCAAACTCTTTGAGAATACTATGAGAAAGTGGGAATTGAGCATCAAACATCAATTACACGTACACTAGAACAAAATAGAGTTGTCGAAAGATGAAACCGTACGTTAGTAGAAGCTGCAAGAATGATGTTGATCAATGCAAAACTTCTAGATTACTTATGGGCAGAAGCCGTGTCAACTGCATGCTACACTCAAAACCGTTTTATGATAACTAAACGCCATAACAAAACACCTTATGAGCTTATCCATAACCGTAAACCGAATCTCAAACACTTTCATGTATTTGGTGCTCTCTGTTACCCAAACAATGATCATAATGACTTTGGAAAGCTCAAGGCCAAAGCTGACATTGGAGTCTTCGTTGGATACTGTGAAAACTCAAAGGGATACCGAATTTGGAATCGAGGGAAATTATGGAAAAGATTCATGCTAATTTTGATGAGCTTACAGAAATGGCTTCTGAGCAAAACACCTTGGAACCCGGACATAACCGTCTTAACATCCCCCAAACCCCATCATCAGTTGAACCAAGCTTACAGCTTACTCGTCATCAAATGGAAACGTTATTTGCTCCTCTGTTTAGTGATGATATTGACCAACGTGCTCTAGATGTATCAAATGTTTCCTGATGAGTGTGTAAATACTCATCATTTTTGTACAAATTAGACTGCAAAAACATCTGAAAACACTCAGAAATGCATCAAAATGATAAAAATATCACAAAAAAGTGTTTTATATGTTTTAAATGCAAAAATATCAAAATCTGGTGAAAAACGTATAAAGTTTGCATAATTGGCAGTTTTAGTCCCCCAAGTTTCAAAAGTTGTCAAAAACAGTCCCTGGTAAATCTAAATAAAGAAAAATGTTATTCAAGGTCCCTAAAATATTTTAATTTGTCAAAAATGGTCCTTGAATAAATCTTTTGTTAAATGGCAGAAAAGGTCCCTGAACTTTTGAAATTGTCAAGTTTGGTCCCTGGAAAATTAGAAAATGTCAAAATTGGTCCTTGTACTTTTTAAGATTGTCACTTTTAATCCTTGGAACAACTTTGGAAAAATGGCAGGTATAGTCCTTCAAAATTTTAGAAATTGCAAAAATAGTCCTTGTCATATTATCCTAAGCAATGCCTTGTCAAAACTACATTTGACCCTGCCACTTGCCCTTTTGAACCCCCTGCCTTAGCCAGTGACCTCTCCATTTTGACCCCTTGGTCAAACAAAGTCAAAAAAGCAGAAAACGCGCCCCACACTGTTTATCTCTTCCACCTCCCCTCTGCACCACTTGCCTGCAAGCCCCAGCCACCATCACCTCACCTTTTCCCCTTTCCTCCACCCCTCATCATCACTAGCCCCCCACAATTAATGCCACCCCCCCCCTAGTTGATAAAACAGAGCCCTACAAGTCAAAATGTCTCTTCCCGCCAAAAATATAAAAATGGCTAAAACACTCAAAGCTCTCTCATTGGCCAATTTGAGAGGTGGGATTCAATCAGAAGGCCACGTGGAGCATTTTTGGAGCATAAAAGAAGCAGAGTAGCAAAGAGAAGAAGTTAGTTAATTTTTATTTTCCAATGTATGTCGTATTTTAAATTTCTTAGACTTAAAAAGCTTTTCATTTGTATTTTCAAGTTTAATTGTATCAAGTAACTTTGTTTAAGTGTATTGGAACTCACTTCAAGTATCAATTTTAGTTCAAGTCAATTTTCATATTATGTGTCCACTGTTGAAATTTTAATTTTCAAACTCAGTTGTTAAAGCCTTTAGCAGCTCAATCTTAATCTCAAACAAGCTCATAAAAGCTTATAATAGCTTTCTGTAAGCTTGTAATCAAGTTACAAACAGTTTAGAACTTTGGTCAAAATAAGTCAACATGGGTGAAAAATGAAGCAGAAAGGGAATGGGTTGGTTCAGACATGAGAATGGGTTGATTTGGAAGCAATGGGTTGTTTAAAATAGGTAGTGGTTCTTTGTTTCACAGTTTGCTAGCCATTGTGGCTTTGGACTGATTGTAAGTTCAAGATCATTCTTTTGCATAATCTGTTTTAAGTGGTCTCCAGTAGTTAAACTCTGTTCAAAAAGTAGTAATTAGGTTAAGTGAACTTAGTTTGATCAATTGTGTAAGTTTAATCAGTGTTTGTCTCATTTTAATTTGCTAAACTATAGTTAAAAGTGTGTTTGGTATTGCTGATATAACTGTGTCAGAGGTAAACTCAGTGCTAGATTTTTGTTGTGTGTGGTTTGTTTAGCTCATTTGAGCTCTAATCTGTCTAAAACTGCTCAGGCACCCATCGAGGAATAAGCTAATGAGCACCAAAGTGAACCAACTGTTTACAGAAGCAAAGGGCTTATCAATAAGCTCTTGGAATAACACTATACTCTCCTGATCTTCAGTGCAAAGGGCTTATCAATAAGCTCTTGGAATAAGCTAATGAGCACCAAAGTGAACCAACTGTTTACAGAAGCAAATTTATGCAGTAAGAACCAAAATGCAACAAATATTCACAAGCCTAAACCACAGAATCACAAGTTGCTAAGATTTGGTGAAATGAGATTATGGGCTAAAACAGTTGAGGAGGTGGCTACTTGGACAGGGAAATAAGCACAAGAATAAGCTGGAAACTGAGAACTAAAAACTGGATCTCAAAATAGACCTGGGTGGCTATCTATGAACCAAGGCTTAGACCTAGGTGAGCTCTAACAAGCTCTGTGCAAGTGCTACAAACACTGCATAATCCCTGTGCAGTTAACAGGCCCTGCACAGGGGATTTAGTGGCAGTTTAATAAGCTTGTTTGAAGCACAAGAAAAATTCACAAAATTAAGCTAAAATGAGGATAAGAAAATAGACCAGGTTGACTTTTTGAAACCCCAAGTTTTATTGAAAATGGCTCAGAAATGAGCTTGTGAAAAATGGCAGATGATAAGCCGATGAATGAGCTTCTCCAAGCACCCATCGAGGGTTACGGAGATGCTATTGTTGTCCCAGCCATCGTGGCTGACACTTTTGAGCTCAAAACTGGGTTACTTAATCTGGTAACCCAAAGCCAATTCTATGGTTTTGAGCGGGATGATCCTCATGCACACATTCGATGGTTTAACAAGATTGCATCTACCATCAAATACAAGAATGTCCCACATGAAGCTATCAAGCTTCTTCTGTTCCCATTTTCTCTAGAGGGACAAGCCCGGAATTGGCTTGAGAAACAACCCCCTCGTTCCATTGAGACATGGGAAGATCTTGTCACAAAGTTTGTGAACGAATTCTATCCTCCATCCCGAACTACAAGTCTTAAGAATGAGATAATGAAATTCTCTCAGAGATTTGAGGAATCATTCGGGGAGGCATGGGATCGTTACAAAGACTTGCTCCGCAAGTGTCCGCATCATGGTTTTACCGAGTTAATGCAAATGGATACTTTCTACAATGGTCTGAACCAGGCCAATCAAGACTCTCTAAATGCCTCCGCGGGAGGTAATTTCTTGAGCAAGACCACTAAAGAAGCCTTGCAAATCATTGAAAACAAGTCCCAGGTCCGTCCTTTCCGCACAAAGACATATCATACTGAGTCTAATGCTGGACCTTCTACTTCATCTCCCGTGAGTACATCTAGCACCGATGCTAAGATTGACAAACTCACGGATATTGTTCAGGCTTTGGTTCTTGCTAACCAAAAGAAAGTCACTTTCACACAAGCACCATCATATAGTGAAGTGAAGAAAGTTGAAGTTTGTGTTACTTGTGGTGGTCCTCATGCATACTACAACTGTACTGCCACCGATGGTAGTCCGTTTGAAGCTAATGCTATAGCTGGTACTTCAAATCAAGGAGGTAATCAATACCGTCCTCATAATGAACCAAACTACCGTGCTAACACTTATCAGGCACCACCCGGTTTCAACCAGAATCCTAACCGGAATCAGAACCAACAAAGAATGAACCAAGGTTATCAAAACCAAGGTAATTTCTATTCCGGACCCAACCAAGGTTTCCAACAACAAGGAAATCTTAATCAAAACACTTACAACCGAGGGAATCAATTTCAGGGGAATATGAACCCTAATCAAGGGAATTCTGGCTATAACCAGAACATACGGCCTCAAATTGTCCCTCCACCTCCTCCTGTGTCAACATCTGATGAGCTTTTAAAGCAATTCATGAAGACTCAAGAGGAGACAAACAGGTTGTTGGTCAGTCAGATCGCTGAACTAAAGAAGTCTTTAAATGATTGACCCTCGGGCTCAGGTACTTTACCTAGCAACACGGTCGCTAATCCGAGGGGCGATGCAAAGGCGATCACAACCAGGAGTGGTACTTCATATGATGGACCCGCTATTCCTACTACCTCTTCTTCTTCTCTCCCGAAGGTAGTGGAAAGTGAACCTGAGGCGACAAAGGACAAGGAACTTCCTACTAATAACGGAAGTACCAGCACTGTCCATCCTCAGGTTGTCCAGAAACCAAAAACCAATCCAGGAGTTGTTTTTGAACCTCCTGTAGCTCCCATTGAAAAATCCAAATCTTCTATTCCTTACCCATCACGTTTACATGAGCAAAAGCTCCGCGAGAAAGCCGGTCATCAAATGGAAAAATTCTTTCAAATTTTCCAAGAACTTCATTTTGACATAAGCTTCGCGGATGCTATCATGTTGATGCCCAAGTTTGCATCAACTCTCAAACACATGTTAAGCAACAAGGAAAAGCTGTTTGAAATGGCTAAAACTCCTCTTAACGAGAACTGCTCTGCAGTTATCTTGAAGAAGCTTCCCGAGAAGCTTGGAGATCCTGGAAAGTTCCTCTTACCTTGTGTATTTCCAGGAATGGTTGAATGCTTTGCCTTAGCCGATCTTGGTGCAAGCATAAACCTGATGCCTCATTCAGTATGGAAGAAACTTTCTCTTCCGGACCTTACTCCTACATGCATGACTCTCGAGCTTGCAGATCGTACAATATCCCGTCCTCTTGGAATTGCCAAGGACGTATTTTTGAAAGTAGGAAAGTTCCATTTTCTAGCTGACTTTGTAGTTGTTGATTTCGATGCTGATCCACGGGTTCCTCTCATTGTTGGAAGAGGATTCCTGAGAACGGGTCGTGCTCTCATTGATGTATTTGAGCAAGAAATCACATTACGTGTTGGTAATGAAGCTGTCACCTTTAACCTTGATCAAACTTCGAGGTACTCCGCAAACTATGATTCTGAGTCGGTTAATCGAATAGATATCATTGATGTTGCTTCTGAAGAGTACTCTCAAGAAGTTCTTGGTTATTCTCATAATTCTGTAAGTGGGAATCCCACCACATCTTCTCAACCTATCATAGCCAATTCTACTCCTTCTCTCACTCCGTTTGAGGGAAGCGACTTCATCTTGGAAGAGATTGAAGCATACTTGGCTAGTGATTCTGTTCCATGGGAAATTGATCACGCTCCAATTGACATCGAGGGGGACATACTTCTCATTGAGAAAATGCTTAAAGATGATCACTCATCAACCCCTCACATTAGTGATGCAATTCCAGAAGAGATTAATCACCATGAGATTAATCCGGAGGGAGATATTCTTACTCTTGAGAAGTTGTTAAATCAGGACACTTCTCCTCCACTCCCTCCCGTCAACCTTCATAACAAGGAAGTCAAGTCAGTTGAGAAAACTAAAGAATTTCCTGAAATCGAACTTAAGGACTTACCGCCTCATCTTGAGTATGCATTTCTTGAAGGTGATGATAAATTGCCTGTCATTATTGCTCGAGATTTGAGTAAAGATGAAAAGACTGCTCTCATAAAGGTCTTGAAGTCACACAAGCAAGCAATTGCTTGGAAACTCTCCGATATTAAGGGTATCAACCCTGAGTTCTGTACTCACAAAATCTTGATGGAGGATGACTTCAAACCAGCAGTTCAACATCAGAGAATGGTGAATCCAAAAATCCATGATGTTATCAAACAGGAGGTTATCAAACTTCTTGATGCAGGATTGATTTACCTAATCTCAGATAGTCCTTGGGTTAGCCCAATTCACTGTGTTCCAAAAAAGGGTGGCATAACTGTTGTCACGAATGAAGAAAACGAGTTAATTCCAACTCGATTGGTTACGGGATGGCGTGTGTGTATTGACTACCGTAAGTTAAATGACGCCACCCGTAAAGACCATTTTCCTCTACCCTTCATGGACCAGATGCTTGAGAGATTAGCAGGGAACGAATACTATTGTTTCCTTGATGGTTTCTCGGGTTACTTTCAGATCCCCATTGATCCACAGGATCAAGAGAAGACCACATTCACCTGCCCATACGGAACTTTTGCCTACAAACGTATGCCCTTTGGCTTATGTAACGCTCCTGGCACGTTCCAACGCTGTATGATGGCCATATTCCACGACATGATCGGGGAAACAATGGAGGTGTTTATGGATGACTTCTCAGTCATCGGGGATTCATTTCAGACTTGTCTCTCCCATTTAGACAAAATGCTTAAAAGGTGTGAAGACACCAATCTATGTCTAAACTGGGAGAAGAGTCACTTTATGGTCAAAGAAGGCATAGTCCTTGGCCATAAGATTTCAAAAAACGGGATTGAGGTCGATAGAGCAAAAGTTGATGTTATTGCTAAACTACCTCATCCTACTACCGTCAAAGGTATTAGGAGTTTTCTTGGTCATGCCGGGTTTTATCGCTGATTCATACAGGATTTTTCCAAAATCGCTCGGCCTATGACCCATCTTCTTGAAAAAGAAGCTCCTTTTATCTTCTCTCCTGAGTGCGTCGAAGCTTTTGAAACACTAAAGAAAAAGCTTACGGAAGCACCCATTCTAGTTGCCCCCGACTGGGACCTACCCTTCGAGCTCATGTGCGATGCAAGTGATTTTGCTATCGGTGCAGTCTTGGGGCAACGTAAAACCAAGCATTTTCAGCCTATCCACTACGCAAGCAAAACTATGACTGAAGCTCAGACCCATTACACCACTACAGAAAAAGAACTATTAGCTGTGGTGTATGCGTTTGAGAAATTTCGACCATACCTCATCTTGACCAAATGTGTAGTGTATACGGATCACTCGGCTCTTAAATATCTCTTTGCAAAACAAGATGCAAAGCCGAGATTGCTCCGTTGGGTTCTCCTCCTCCAGGAATTTGATATCATTATACGTGATAAAAAAGGAGCTGAGAACCTAGCTGTTGATCATCTATCCCGATTAGAGAACCCTTACCAGGATGTGTTTGAGAAAAAGGAAATAAATGAAACATTTCCTCTCGAGACACTCAATGCGGTTTCTTTTCGTGGAGACTCTACTACCCCATGGTTTGCTGACTTCGCAAATTACCATGCGGGTAACTTCATAGTGAAAGGGATGTCGTCCCAACAGAAGAACAAATTCTTCAAGGATGTAAAACATTACTTCTGGGACGACCCCTACTTGTTTAAAATTTGCGCGGATCAAGTCATCAGGCGATGTGTATATGGTCAGGAAGCTATTGACATTCTCAAGGCTTGCCATGCTGGACCTACTGGGGGACATCATAGCCCCAACTACACCGCCAAGAAGGTGTTTGATTCTGGATTCTATTGGCCCACGATCTATAAGGATGCCCACGAATTTGTAAAAGCCTGTGACGCTTGTCAACGTCACGGGAATATCTCACAAAGGAATGAAATGCCACAAAACGCCATTCAAGTGTGTGAGATCTTTGACATCTGGGGCATTGATTTTATGGGGCCATTTCCTTCTTCTCGCGGTAATAAGTACATACTCGTGGCCGTTGACTACTTGTCAAAATGGGTTGAAGCTAAGGCTTTGCCTACCAACGATGCCCGAGTTGTTGTGAAATTCTTGAAATCCCTATTTGCTAGGTTTGGAACTCCACGAGCCATAATCAGTGATCGTGGTACGCATTTTTGCAATGACCAGTTTGAAAGAGTCATGCAGAAGTATGGTGTAACTCACCGTCTCTCTACTGTGTACCACCCCCAAACAAGTGGGCAAGTGGAAGTTTCAAACCGAGGGATTAAAAGGATTCTGGAGAGGACGGTTGGCGAAAACCGTGCCTCTTGGTCGGATAAGCTAGATGATGCACTCTGGGCCTTCCGTACAGCTTACAAAACACCCATCGGGTGCACTCCATACAAGCTTGTATACGGGAAGGCGTGTCATCTACCGGTTGAGTTAGAGCACAAGGCATACTGGGCCTTGAAACATGCCAACTTTGATATTCAGACAGCTGGTGATCACAGAAAAGTTCAAATGAATGAATTAAATGAACTACGTGATCAAGCATACGAGAACTCTTTGATCTACAAAGAAAAGACAAAGAAGATTCATGACTCTAAAATCAAGAACCGCGTTTTCAACGTTGGTGATCGAGTCCTTCTTTTTAATTCAAGATTGAAGATTTTCTCGGGAAAGCTTAAGTCCCGCTGGTCTGGACCATTCACCATCACTAAGGTTTATCCTTATGGCACCATTGAGTTATCTCAACCCGATGGTCCTGACTTTAAAGTGAATGGTCATCGAGTGAAGCATTACTTTGGAGAGGACATTCCCCCTGTGGTTGTCCCAGATCTTCAAACCTTCCCCATGAACCAATGAATGCGGGGATCGAGTCAAGCTAGCGACTCGGTAATCAAAAACAGTAGCATGCCATATGGGTTTTCACCCATATTTCTGAGCTGTCTGAAGTTTGTTACGGTTATCCATTCACAAGTGGCTAGCTTGTGTGACAAAACTTGATAGCTTCTTCTTTCTACTTTCTACCACCCTAGTGTGGGGGAGTTGCCCCACATGTTGTGTATATAAGTTT